>OMNS01061494.1:9644-21049 GCA_900303225.1 Laemonema laureysi | reverse complement strand
CACCTGTGGCAATGGGACTGAATGAAATACCTGCAGTCAATGATTAAGAGGAGTGGCCCAATACTTTTCTCCATATAGTGTGTGTGTGTGTGTATATATATATATATATGTGTGTGTGTGTGTGTGTGTGTATATATGTGTGTGTGTACACATACATGTATATGCGTGTACACATACATATTGTACACATACATATATATGTGTGTACACATACATATATGTGTGTGTATATATATGTGTGTGTATATGTATAGATGTGTGTGTGTGTGTGTGTGTGTTGAGACAACAATGAACAAACAACACGTCAGCAAAAGTGATTTATGGTTGCTTTTGATAATTCAATATTTCAGCAATAAAAACACTTTACAGCAGCCATAAACTTTACATTCACCTCAAGTCATCAATTTACTTCTTTTCTCCCTTACACCTCATCTCCTAGCTCATAGCCATAGCAGAAACCAATGTAATTGGTTTGCTTGTAGTCATCTTTGCCTATACTTAACATATTGAGTTCTTTATATTCATCTGCTGAAACATAGTTGGTTGTTCCTTGTGACAGTTTTTGTTAACTGATGATAACCTGGTGTAGTTTTCTGTGCTGCATTAGGGTGCCGTACCGACAGTACCGTCTGCTTTTATCTTTAAAAAGGTTGTTTCTGTATTATGCATTGGTTCTTTTTGACACATTTCTTTCAACTAATGTTGATTTTTTTATGATAGAATTTATTATATGTATATATATATATATATAACATGCATACAATTAACATATTCTAACTTCATAT
The DNA here is from genome assembly GCA_900303225.1 of Laemonema laureysi. NCBI lineage: Eukaryota > Metazoa > Chordata > Actinopteri > Gadiformes > Moridae > Laemonema > Laemonema laureysi. The sequence goes on along the minus strand of OMNS01061494.1, from coordinate 20,264 downwards.
AGAAATTGAAGTGAAGTGGCATGTCCATAAGGTCCAGTACTTAACAATGTTGCTGATGATATATAAATGTTGCTTGCAATGCTGTTGCAAGCAAACTAGCCATTTTATATCTGAGATTTACGTTGAAGTTAAGTTTGGTATTTACAAACATTTCTTTCTGCATTCTCTGTTTAAACCTATAACCTTGATGCATGCACGGCTGTCTGGCCATTTTGGTCATGCAAATTAACATTAACACCGCCAATCTGTATAACTACCTTTTTACTTGAATTAGTAACCGCCCATTTTTCAAACAGAAGCAGACACGGTCAGAGGACAACTTAGTTGCTTAATGGTGCTTATTTGTGGTGTGGCTGGGGAAGGGTAGGAGTTCTGTGAAACCAATGGTTTTGGAAGTGGAGAACAAAAACACCCTTTCCCCCTAAACGATGTACTTATTTTGTGCACTGGCACAACTGTTTTAGTCTGAACATTGAAGTGATATGGACAAATATTCAACCAAAGACGGTATAAAAAGGCCTCACAATCTCCAGTTTTTAACCAAGTTACATTCATACGGATATAATTAGAATGTATCAATACCATTGGATGGTTGCAAATAATAGATATAATACTTAATATTTAAAACCGAACTTGGGTTTCTGGTTAGGAAGGAAAATAAGCTTTAATTTGGGTAATTCTGTGTATTATTACCTGTGTTACATGATTTTACTATTTTGCTGGTTTGATTTATTTCTCTTCATTCCTCTTTTTCCATCAAGGCTAACTAAGTTTGCTGAATTTGCAGTCTGTTATTTCTACTATTCCTATCTGAAATGGAGACTAGTACAGATAATGCTGTAGATCATATTGGTTGTCTTTACTGTCTTTGCTTACTTGCTAGTGAGATGAGCATTGGTCCCTGTATGATGAATGAATGAACAGGGACATGTATGTATTGCATGTTAACCAACATGTATGGAGGACTTCTTGGCTTATCTAAACAATGAGAACTAAAATCAAGTTTAGAAAATACCCCAAAACATTGGCTAGCTACAGGAGCATAAGGCACTTTTGTACCAAGAGACACCTTTTTCTGTAACATAGAAGGCCAACCCTCTTGGCTAAGACTTTAACTTTACAATACACATATTTTACAGCTTACAACCAATTTATGTCTTAAACATGGATGTATAGTTATTTCATGAAGAAGCAAATTACACTGATATATTGAGACACTGAAATTATGGCAACTTAAAATGTATTTGGGCTGAAGGGCAATGCAAAAATACAAGACACAAATATGAATACATTCATGCCATGATAGAATTAGACTAAATAAGACTCAATAATGGTGGAAAGAAAATATTTTTTCAAGGCAAATGAACTATAACTGGAATTTCCTATTTAGAATCCAGTAGGTTATGCACCACTCATTGAAGCAAGACATGAGAGTCAGGGACAAGGGGTTGCCTTAACCCTTCAGGTAAGTTCTGTCATGTGTAACATTGAGCCTTTTTTCTCTCCCAGTGTTGCCTTCAGACATTCAACATAGTGTTAGCTCATGACCTTAGAACTCCTTGAACCAATTAGGATCACTGTGGAGTTCTATGGAGTATCATTTCCCCATTTTCCATTGTGTGTGTGTGTGTGTGTGTGTGTGTAGTCTGTCTAAAATATTATCTGTTTGCGGGTATGGTGGCCGAGGGTGTGAAATGAGGTCCCTCAAATTAGGTTCCTATAAATGTGTATAAATCACATTTTGGACATCAATTTTGCTTTATGATGTGAATGCTAGCCAACAAATTCACAGCACTATGGCAAGTTGTGAGCTTTCATTTTGATTGGTAGAACACATTCTGACGTAAGTCTATGGATGTTTTTGAATAATTTGAAAGAATAATACTCTGAAGGATCATTTTTGACTTAAAGAAGGAGGGAGGACCACAGCTAAAATGAGAAGAATTGTTTGTTGTTGTTTTTCCCATATGGGTCCTTACTCACCCATTCTCTTGCCTGCAGTGCTATACATGTTTTATGTGGATAAAGATGCATGTCTCAACTTTTTTCCCTCATCCTTTTTAATTTCCTAACTAACATCCAGAACATTCATGTTAATATTGTTGTTGTTATGTTTGTTATGTTTTACTTTTGTAAACAAGTCTTGGGTTAAAGTTCTTATGCGTTCTTGTACACTCTTAACAGGTCCTGTCAGAAAATAGTGCCCATCTGCAAAGACCCACAAGACTTCACTCAGAAGTTAAGCTCACTACTGGAATCGGTAAGTATTCAATGGATTCAGTGGTTTACCTGTATTCTTAAAATAGTAAGCAAAAGTTAAGGAATGCTTTTTGTGTAATCTTTTCTCTGTTCTATGTTCCTTATTATTTGCTTTGTGACAAATGTTCCAAATACACCTATGTCTTTGCATAAACTACCATTTCTAATCTATGACACTGAATGATCACTTACTAAGCAAGATTTTTGCCACACAACTAAAAGGTGCTGAGTCAATCTCTGATTTATTCATTTATTCTAGAATTGTCTTCTGACCTAAAATTCTGTAGAAAAGTGCTGCCGTCAGGTAATTTAAAATATTATATTCCTGTTTCAGTGTAATGAATTCTCTTTAATTGAACAAAACATTTTTTCTTAATTTTTTCTTAAGTGATTGTGTTTCTTATCACATGCATAATACTGGGTATGCATAAAATGGGTAGATAAGATAAAAATACAAATATTAAAAATATTTATTAAATTAAATATTTAAGAAATACACAATTGCATAATGCTGTGGTCATGAAGACAAATTTACTTTGTAATAACAGTAGAATCAATATTTATTTTCTTAGTTGTATGAGAATTATTCTATTGCCCATAAATGACATCACTGTCATGATGCAAAAGAACTTGAAAGGCAGTATGCGTCTTTTTGTGGCAAGAATCTCATGAAATGCATGATGCATGCATTCCAATAGTGTGGATTTGGCCCACAAGGTTGCTCTATGTATCTTCTCTAACTCTCATCAGGGGCTCATTGCGCTGGTCTCTTTAGCAACATGGTGCTCGGGGGCTCCTCAAGTGCACCAAACCTACAAGATTATGCTCGCGTGCACCGCAAAAAGCTGACCTCTTCTGGCTTCTTAGATGGTATGTGCAAACACGCACACATCTCTTGGAGGAAAAAGATAAACTAATTATTTCAATAAAATGATCTCAACATTAAACGGATTAAAAACATTTTGCTATAATCTGCATCGTATTCTCATCGTCCCAAAATTTGATTCCGTTATTTTGGTCACAGGATATTTGTTGTTTTGCCGTTTTAGTTAGTTGTGCCTGTTATGCTTGGTTTATCAAATATTACGTTATGATTTTGGTCATGTTTTCTAAACTTGTTAATGGTCATCAGTGTTTTTCTCATGTGTTGTCAAAGAGCTGCTTCAACTGTCCAGTTAAATATGCATTTGTGAGGAAGTTGTGGTTTAGAAAACGGTTGTATGGTCGCTGTTTAAGGCTATTATTGGCTCCTCCCTCAATCTTGACTTGGAAGAACTTCAAAGCTGAAAGTATACTACTTTTTGCTGTGGATGTGTAGAATTGAACGTAGTAACATTTCAGAGCCTCTTGGCCTACCATCGTATAATCCATGTTGTCACCAGTGAGGACACCCATTTGTAACTCGCTCATGACCCTAACTCCAAGTTACGTTACATTCAAGACAAGTTTTTGGTCTTTGTGTGCACCTGGCGTTACATTGCAAAATGTTGGAATTCAAAAGCATTTTTAATGTTTAAATCGATTTGCTACATACTTTCCACACATTAATTAAATGGGCATGCCAACCTATGCTCTTTAGGCAGCAGGAGAATAGGGTTGAACCTGAAACCCTCCATTTGTGAGAATATAACAAATATATTCTCCTGAGCTTCTTATCTCAACCTAGAGCTTCTCGTCTCAACCTAAAGCTTCTCGTCTCAACCTAGAGCTTTGACAGTACAAATTAATTGCTGGCTGTATGACTTCACTAGTCTATCGCTGAGCAGTTCTTGATAGAAATCGTAGGACCTATTGCCGCTTTTCCACTGTAAACATGGCAAACATTGCTGTCGGCCGTTTGTGTGCGGTTCATGTGGTTAAATGGAAAGGGTGACATGAAGGGGGAGGGAAAATGACTGTTTTGCAGTATTCACTTCACTTTTGATAATTAAAAGTTATTGGACAATCATGAATAGACAGGCTTTTAAAATGTAAATAGTACATCCAAGAGACAAAAACTGTCTGAACAGCTGTGTTCTTTGTTGTTATTCAACCAACTTGTATGCAAATGCATAGGTGAACACCAAACTACCAACAAAATGCATTCAGGCCATCTAAACTAGGAGGTGTGTTTGAGAGGAGAGAAGAGTAGTACGAAGATATACCTACCGGAGCTGTCATCTGGTATTGTCGAGTAACATCACTCACTGGGGTTTGCTGTTTGGACTGAACTAAGAATGTGTTCGACAAGGTTCAATCAGCCTAACCAGATTGATATGAAACTAACCTAAAGGCCCCAATATACTTACAAGAAATTGAAATTGGAGTGTCAAACTTCTTCCGAATACAGTGACAGTGAATGGATCAGACTCCAGATACCTGCGTCCCTTGGCTCGGGCCTTCACTGTTGCTGGCAGTGGTCTGTTCCCCTCAGGATGGCACAAATGCTCACTCCATTGACTCTTTTGTACTGAACAATTAATCTCTAATGGTTTGGAATTCCTGTTTCTGACTTAAACTTGGCAAAGGAGCATGGAATATGGCCCTCTAATCGAACTCTGCCCACCGGATTGTCATTTTATCACTCCCAGGACTTCTGGGCTTGAGTGGAGGACTCACTGTGGTTTCTAGGAACTGCTTTCTAAGTCTGACAGTGAGCACTGGGGCTTTCTCCTTGTTTGAACCGTAAATGACCAAAGTTGGTCATTCAAATCCATTTTATTACTTACTTATTAACTCCCTGGTTCAAATGGCTCTTTTATGTCTGAATTGGACAGAGTTGGTGATTTTAATATTCACGTCGATGTCACTGAGTCATTAGGGGTCATACCTTGGACCTTGTTTTTATGCTTGGTTTAAATATTGATTCTATTTGCTCTGAGGAGCTGCATGTTACTGACCTTAATTGTGTTTTTTTTCCAAACACAGTGTTGTCTTCTCACACTGTTGCCAGTCTGGTCCACTCCTTTAATACATATTCCGTTTTGGATAGAGTGTTTCCGGCATAAATGTTGGTTGGTAGAGTGACTGTGGAATTCTCCATTCCACAGTCCAAGCTCCATGTTCACCGTTTATATTACAAATACCTTATAACTGACTTTAACAACATGGCTAAGGATGCAAACTTAATTTCCTCCAGTAAACACAACCCTAAGGTCCTGTTTGACACCATTAACAACATCCACTCCTGGTCCTCATGATGTGCCTGTCTTTTCAAATAAGGATTGCAGTAACTTTCTCTTTTCTTTTCTCTTCTACTCCCTATTCGGCTGATGCAACTTCGCCATCAATTTTGGACTGCTTCTCTCCTATTTCCCTGCAAGACCTCATTGATCTGGTGGGAAGCATGAAACCTTCCTCAAGCCCTGTAGATTTTCTACCAACTTTCATTCTTAAAAATGTACTTGGGTTTATTGGTCCATGCCTGGTCTCTATTATAAATAGTTCCCTGTAATCTGGTTGTTTCCCAGCTTATTTTAAATATGTTATTGTTCAGCCTCTTCTGAAGAAAACCAACATTGATCCATCCCTTACCAAAAACTATAGGCCTATCTCTAAGCTGTCTTAAAAAATATTAGAGTTGTTGCCAAACATTTTGGATAAATTCCAATTTGCCAACATAATAATGATGTCTTTTGATGTGGGCGTCTGTTTTGGTGCTGCAGGATTTTAGCTTTTTTATAGATCACAGCATCCTGACTGAAGGGCTGGCCATGGGTGGGTGCCTCTGGGAGTGCCCTAGACTGGTTCTCCTCCTATCTCTCTGACTATTTCTGTGTTGCTTGGTCCCTACTTCTCTGAAACTGCTGCTCTTTCCTGTGGTGTGCGTCAAGGTTCTGTCTTGGGTCCTTTATTATTTGCCTTGTATATATATATAATCCTGATGATACTGGCAAACGGACTGTTTTGCACAATTATCTGGTTGCCATTGAGGACTAGACGGCTTTTGTTTTACAGCTAAATGCAGATGACTGAGGTCCTTATCATTGCTTCAAATATCACAGTGTCCAAGGTTGCGCAGGGTATTTACATATAGAGCCTTGGAAGGTCAGGCACCTGTATACATATATCACCAGTAGGTCACTTAAGTCCTCTCACCAGGACTTACTGCTTGTCCCTTGCACTCAACAAAAAACTAAACGGGATCGGATGGGCATAAAATCTGCACTCTCTGTTAACGCCTTTAAAAAGAAGCTGAGAACTTATTTATTCAAGCTGACCTTTGTCTTGCCTCGTGCTGTATTTGTAATTTTGTTTTTGAGGCCCGTTGTTGCTTATGTTTTTATTGTTTTATTGTTTGCTTCTTTGTATTGTTTATGGTCTTTTTTCTACCATTGCTCTGTGAAAGGTTCTATACTAAATAAACTTTACTTGCTTACTTTAAAGGGCCCCTGTTATACCACCAGGTGTGAGTGTGATTAGCCAGTAATCACACTCACACCTGGTGGTAAAATAGGGGCCAAGCATTTCCTACCATCTCAGTGTCCTTGTAGTACAAAAGCACACAACCCCTCATAAGCTTAGCAAATATTGCTTCGAACTGGTGTATCTTTAAATATACAGAGCCGGATGCAATAGTCCATTTACAGATTCCAAATATTTACAGATACCAGATACTGTCGTAATCCTTCACATGGTATTGTTGACCATCCTGTGCACACTGTGGTGATAGAAGCCCAATGCAGCACTTAATTTTGCCCGCAAGCCGGCCATTTTGTCTGTGCCGTTTTAAGTATATCGGGGCTAGACTAGATGGCTGTTACTGTTAAGTTCATATTGTGTAATATAAACCTCTGTGAGCATGGATAGGTTGTGGAAAATGCTTGGGAAATGACAAGCTAAAAAGAGTGGGAACCTTGGAATCCTATTGCTATTTTTTCCCTGGCCAAAAATGCTATATTTTGGAAACTACATGGTAAAAAGTTCTATAATGTGGCACTATAGTACTTAAATTTAAAGAATTGACTAGGGACTATAAAGAACAGGTATGATTCCACCTATGGGCACGATGCCCACTTCACATACATCCTTAACTATTTTATCTGAAATTAAGTACATTGTTTCATAATGATTCTATTTAATTTTGTGTTATTGTAAAGATTACAGTAATATTTGTCTCATCTTTACTGACTGTCACAAACTGATTTTGAGGGAATTGTGGAAGCATCAATCATAGTAAAGTCTTGTTTAGCTGCTCCAGTCTGCATTGCACTTTCAAAGCCCTTTGAACACTGTGGATCAGGCAGAATTGAATGAGTGCAATGAGTTTGTTTTTGGTATTACAGCACTTTACCTGGAACAATGTTTTTAGAATCTTTTGTATATTGTCTTTAGCCAAGACTTTTGTTGTTGTTGAAGATGCAGTACATTTTGAAATGGGAACGACTAGCTAGCTAGGTACAGATTTACACTCTACATTAAGACATCACCTTTCCCTTTGACTCTTCCTACCAAGCAGCACTTAGTGCCCCATCTAGCAAACAATATGACCAAGTTACTTTGTCTTCCTTATTGGCTTTTTGGCTCCCTAGCAAATTGAGTTAGTTGTGTATCGTTGTTCTTTGATGAGGTCATGTTCTGTGAAGAAGAGGTTGTTTGTTGTTGCTAGAATTGCAGAATTACAGGTGGTACAATTCCTGTAGTGGTTAGATGTGGTCTGAAGGCAAAACTGAAGTTAGTATAGTTAAAAACAGTTGGCCAGTTGGAGGTTATGCTGTTTTTGTGAACTAATTTTTAACAACTTCACTCTGGCTGAGGTTACCTTAACAAAGCTCATTACTGCTTTCCTTTTCTGCATGCCATTTAATACTGGATTTCATTTGCCTTCTCGTTATTGTTTTTGGCTAGCTTTTGTACATTTCAGTTGCCTGTCTTTCTCTTTCTCAGAAGCAACGCGCAGTTCTGGCGTAAAAAGGTTTTCAATATCATTTGCGAGACACCCAACAAATGGTATGTTTTGCTTTTTGTTAAATAAGATACATCTTTGTGTTATCCCTTTATTTAGAATTAGTTTTACTTCTACCGTGATCCCATTGAGTGTGAATACAAATATTGGCCTGTTACATGTTTACGCAACCTCGGACACAATCAGCTTCTTCAATTCATGAATAGTAATGCCTTTGTGTAAAAAGTGTAAGAGTGGCAGGCAAGACAATTGTGGGCTATGGCAGCTGCAGTTCTTTTCTTCAACAGAATTATTTTGGTTTTTAAAAGAGGACTGGATTTTCTCTCTCATATTCTATTCTTTAACTAGATACATTTCATTTAGGGGTGATGGTAAATGTAAGTTGAAGAAGTCTTTCCATTACATTCCACTAATTACATTTTTATTGTTTGGAATTCAGGGTGATATTGTTCATTATATAACCATTTAAAGTTATTTTCAGTGTTACAATTCTATTCAAATATTGCATTAGATCTTTCTGTAGCATGTTTTATATACTTTTTTTAGATCAGTTGTGGTTTATAACTTAACTACTTTTCATAAGTTTGTTAATTTTGAGATCTATTTTTGTTTTGTTTTGATCTGCTTATCTAAATGGGTCAGTCTTATCCAGTGTGTTCTGTGGTAAGTGTTTTTATCATGTTGCATTCATTTTATCTAGTATTATTAGCATAAAGATAGTTAATGTTCTTTTTAGTCTTAGAGTTTTGTATTTAAAACAATCCATGGTATCTCTCCCCCTCCTTTTATTTATATTACAGATGTTTAGTATATAGTATATATTAGTGTTTGGTATACTTTTAAAATGTTCAGCATTTTTTGTTAACACATTTTAGAATCTTTTAATCTTCGCTACGAAGTCAAGATCTCTGATATAGAGGTCTGTAATTGGAATTTAAGTTGTGGAGTCTATACAGATGGATAGATGTAATACATAGTGTATATATATGTATTCATATACAACATTGTATAATATATACATCATATCTTTTCTACATAGATTGTTTCATTTATGTTCATTTGAATCCACAGCAAATTCTCAAATCTTCCTCACTTGCCAATTATTTCTAGCATGATGGCCCTATTTTTCAATTATTAGTACTATATTTTTAAGTAGACGTTTTAAAAAAATGTAAGGCTAGCTAGACATAGACAAATGGGGTTTTATAGACTAATCTAATCTAGGTGTTGTGTCTAATTGATGCACAGCCTGGTGGCCATATCACAGAAGCTTTCTGTACTACCAAAATGTACAATTATGTTCAGGTATTACTTTACCCTTTTGCTTAAACGGGTATACAGTGGTTTTGGAAAATATTTGGACCCCTTCACTTTTGGTACTTTTTTTGTACATCTTTTTAAATTGATTACCGTATTTTTCAGACTATAAGGCACACCAGATTATAAGGCGCACCGGATTATAAGGCGCATTAAGCGAAACAAAACAGTCAGATAAGTCAAACTTTATTCAACTCATTCACAATAACTCTCAACATTGTTCAGTTGTCTTAACAGGTGCCATTTTGGGGTCCTTATACACACACCATAATATTATGTTGAAGCACAGTACATATGACTCCGCGAGGCTCCTGACTACGGTAGCCGTAATGCTCCGACAATCCATCAAGCGGAGCGGCTTCGTAGCTTACCAAAGTCGTACTAAAACATTTTGACAGATTCTTGAGTGCCGTGTACCACATAAAATTGGTTCGAGGTCAGTAAGCACAACCAGAATGAATACATAAGGCGCACTGGATTATAAGGCGCACTGTTGATTTTTGAGAAAATTAAAGGATTTTAAGTGCGCCTTATAGTCCGAAAAATACGGTACATTTACATTGTTGGCCATCAGTCCACACATAATAATCCATAATGACAAAGAAGTAAATGTTTTTAGACAGTTTTGCACAACTCTCTTAAAGGTGCTGTTCAAATTGTGTTTGCCTCTGAATGAGACAATTTAGATTTTAGACTGCTCCTGGCTCATTTCTGACCAATCATGGTAATCTCTATTGGTTTGGGGAATATATCTTGCCTGTCAATCACTGTGTGTGATGTGTGAAATGCAACACTTCTCAATGATGGTGAAATGGAGGGAGGGAGGGGGCTTTTTTATTGGTTGTTTGGTTTCAAAATCTGTCTCTTTTCTGCTCCCTCTTTACAACGCTCAAACCTACATCAGCTTTAATTCAGTACTTTATACCACCAGTACCACCTTCAGTAGGAATTGCAGCTTTTCTCTACAGGCTTTGCACACCTGGATTTGGGCAGGTTTTTCCCCATTCTTCCTGTCTCAAACTCAGTCAGATTGGATGAGGAGCATCTAAACTGTCATCTTCAGGTCTAGTCTCCACAGATCTTTGATGAGGAAGTCCAGACTTGGCCACTCAAGGACAATCACAGATTTCTCCTGAAGCCACACCCACTTGTTGTCTTGT
>OMNS01061485.1:0-12128 GCA_900303225.1 Laemonema laureysi | reverse complement strand
AAAAGTCATCAAGTGTGACATCCAAATAAAACAACCCGTAACTTAGCTAACATTAAGTTACGTGAAAATGTAATCCAAATGATTTGCTTCAAATTGTTCGTTAGACAGGTAAGTTAACGTACACTGACTGAAACACGACCAAAAAAACGAACGTTAGTGTTGCAAATTAACACAAATTTGATATATTAAAAACATTTAAGCATTTTTAAACGTATGTAATATAATCCCGATGACAGATAAATCATTGTGTCAAGTTTTGTTGGATATTTTCAGGTTCACTTAACTCAAGTAATGTGACCGGGAGCAATAAGACCACAGCCGGCGAGCAACGCAGAGTAGCATAGAGCCTAGCTTCTTAGCCTTAGCTAGCTTGGTCTCTTCGAGCTAAGTGGGCGTGTTTCAACAACCAGGCTTCAATCGCCCCGCCTCAGCTCCACCTCTTTTCACATATTTGCATTAGCCGGAAGTTGGGCGGGATCAAAAATTGCCAAGATGGCGGCGCCCTATTGAGCTTCAAATCGGCTCCTCGGAAACCAATGGTGACGTCACAGACACTACGTCCATGTTTTATACAGTCTATGGATTAGACAGGTGAACAGGAAATTGACCATAGAACAAGTCGCACATAGGAGCCATTTGATTTTTGAGATGGCGCCTCTTGTGTTTGGAGGTATGAATAGTTTGACAATTCCGTTTATTTGGAATTTTTATCAAATAATGAATGTTTCTTTTTATTTGGACCCAATCAGGGGCCTTTGCTTACAGAAAACAAACACTTAAACTGAATGATGTCACTATATATATGAATCACTATAGCTACCTTGTATGAACCCGTTTCTTGAATCCCTCCCACTCCCACAGCCTGTTCTGAAATAACTGTGCCACGGCTGGCTTGTGATTTTATTTTGTTTGGTTTATTTAAATTCAATTCATTTTTGCCACTTCTCTGCGTCACTAACCATCTTTGACAGCAAGTTGGAACAGAAAAGAAAGAGAGAGTCCTTTCATCATCCCTGTTGACCCAGAACTGTCAATGTGTTCTTATGGAAGCTTCAGTCTTTTGAGTGGAGTGGTTTGGCACGGCTTGCCTGAGATGCACACGGACAACAGATTTCTTCTGGTAATTATTTCTCATTGTAGCTGGTCTCAAGATGAGGGTTTGGCCTTCTCCTGTTGTTCAGCGGCCCTCACCGTTTGACGCTTCAATGGTAGTCTACTGCAGCAGCTTGGCTTCGAAAATGTAGACAAAGCTCTTCAGCGATTATCCCATATTTGAGCATCAAATACTACTTAATTCTGATTCAAATATAATATGGGGTCACCTTCCTCTTTGAGAGGCGGTGAGATAAGGAAAATAAGGTTTTTATTTAGCGAAGGACAACTCATCGGCACGTCATAGATTTCAGGGTTAGAGTTCTGGGTCAGATTCATACACATGCTGCCACCTAGCGGTTAGAAGGTGTCAGTTAAATAAATCACAATTGAAAACAATGAAAAGGAGGCCACATAACACAAACGAAATTACCACACAGCCATTTTGACACCTTGAAAGTTACAACATAATTAGACCATGTTTGAAATAATGTAGATCAAATAAATACTTTGATGAAATGCCACATCAGCTTTTAAGATCTAAGTGCTACATGACAAAAAAAAGACTAATACATGCATACTAATACAGCTTTATCATTGAGTTCCAACGATCTAATCATTTCAAAACCCCTTGCTTCTCCTCTCTACCATCCTGCAGTTTGCCCAAACCATCTTTATTGTACATTCAGTGGGAAAAAATATAGAAATAAAAGCCTTTAGCCCATTTATTCCAAAATATTTATTCAATAACTTAAATTATATATTATGATGACGCTTTAAAATACAGAATAAGTGATACAAGTTGAGCAGAGTGTGTACTACCACCTAGTGGCCGTGCCGGTGGAGTCTCCCTGGACGTAGCCATTGTACAGCTCTCTGAGGTGGAGGATCACTTCCTCCGTGTTCTGTCCCTTGAGCGCCGACACGGGGATCACCCTGTGGGTGACCCGGCTCCTCAGAGCCTCCAAGTTCCCCCGGGCCTCGGGCAGGTCCATTTTGTTGGCTATGATGGCCTGGGGTCGCTTGGACAGACCCGGCTCGTACTGGTCCAGCTCGTAGCACAGGTGCTCCAGGTGCGTCCAGGGCTCCGGGGAGGACATGTCCAGGACGAACAGCAGGAAGCGACAGCGCTCGATGTGGCGGAGGAAGGAGATGCCGAGGCCGCGGTTCAGGTGTGCTCCGCGGATGAGGCCCGGGATGTCGGCCACTGGGTAGAGAGCAGAGGCGCTCGCTCATTTCGTTGGAACAACACGCAAAAACAACACTGGGCGTCTCTGGGCGGCTGAGGAGAAGCACGTTACCTGCGACCTGCTCGTGGTCCCTGTACTTCACGATGCCCACGTGTGGGTTCAGAGTGGTGAAGGGGTAGGCGGCGACGGCCGGCTTGGCGTTGGAGATGGCCCTCAGCAGAGAGGACTTCCCTGCATTTGGAAACCCAACCTGAAGAGTTTAGAACAGATGTTTTAATGTTCATAATCTGACGATCGACATCGTACAAAAGGGGCTTATCATTTCGGACCCTGCTTTAGCAACGGCGTGGTCTTCTAATGTCAGAAGACCCCGTACCTTTCCTGCTAGATCATTGTAACGCAGACGCTCTATAAAGCCTTCGTGTTTCACAACAGGGCCGCTTACCAGCCCAGCGTGAGCCATGGTGCGCAGCTCGAGCTGCAAGCTCCTCTCCTGGCCCGGTTCTCCAGGAGTGGCCGTCATCGGCGCCCGGTTCTCATTTGAAAGAAAGAAGCGGTTTCCCTTTCCTCCTGTACCCCCGAACACTGCCAGATACTCCTGGCCATGCTGAGAGAGATCTGCCACCATTGTCCCTTGCTCTTTCACCACAGTGCCAAGTGGTACCTGCAAACATAGACGCATGTCAAGACAGAAATGCGTTGGGTACAAGGTATGGAAATGAAAGCATGCGTTAACTATATGCTAACAAACACTCACTCACCAAAATGTAAGTCACGCTGCCATTCCGACCATAGCAGTTTTTACTGGCGCCGGCTTGACCATCTTCTCCCTTATACTGCGGGACCACCTGTGACAACGACTTGACAAGGCGGTCGACTGAAAGCGCACACATTTTGTTGCGGCAGATTTGGAGATTAATTAAGAGAAATTAATACATACGTGCAACGTAGGATGGGCGTATTTTGTTGTTTTACAAACATAGCGCGCATATCAGTTACCTTTGATAATGACGTTTCCCCCGTCACCTCCATTGCCCCCATCAGGTCCGCCCCACTCCTTCCGCGGCTCGCTGTGGAAGGAGCAGACCCCTCTCCCACCTGACCCAGCCGTCAGCTTCACTTTGCGATAGTCAATAAAGAAACGGGTCTGGGGATACAGTCACAGCACAACGTCGGGAGGGTTATCCACACAATCATATATAGATACTGCATGCATGTGTGATCATACCATTTTCTTCTCGGAGATGACTTTCTTCTTCTGGACCTCTCGGGCTTTTGCACACAGTGCACATGTGGTGCTGAGACTTCGGGTCTCTACTGCCGTCCTCCGTACCGCTGGGTTAGGATAGCTGGTGTTTAAAAATGTCAACGAGTTCCTTCTGCATACTTGTTCTCGATTTCGTCCTGTTAGTAATGTTTGAGCAAGCCAGTTGTGGCGCTTGATACTCCACAAGGTTTTCAACATGGTCTCATTTAGCAACGCTAGCTAGCTAGCGGTGTGACCTGTCAGTTACAGTTGATATACAACAATAACGCTATAAGTGGCGGTTCATTTGCAATGGCACCAACGCGAAGACTTTCATGTTAAATTGATTAGAAAATAAACGTATGCACAACTTCAGTCACTTCGATGACGTACATCTCCAGACTAGCCGACGTTGGAGACGGAGAGGTTGTTCAAGTCCACAGCACCACACGACTATGGAAGCTCGGAAGGGTCTGAAAAGAGTTTGCATACATTTCCAAGGAAGCGAATCATTGACATACACAGCATGGTATGGAAATTGGGTGTTACACATATAACACACACAATACTGAATAATTGGATCTACAAAAGGTAAAGGTTGAGTTAATTTAATAAAAACAATAATATAATAATAAACAACAGTAAACACTAAACATGTCTCTCTCTCTCACACACACACACACACACACACACACACACACAAATCAAATCTCGGTTTGGTGGTGCTGGTGGTGTGCAGAAACTCCCCGATTCCCTGTTTACTTGTGTCTTCATTTCTCATTGATACGCACAAAACAATATTGTACGAGCATATTTGATGATTGTATTTGTATTGTATTTGCAAAACATTTTTCCAGCAGCTGTAGAGTCTAATGAAGGATTATCTGGTTTATCCCTCAGCCTAACCTCGGTTCTACCAAATCTACTAAACATCCCAAAGAATAAAATGAATCACATTCAAGCCTTACTGAGAGTATACAATAACCCACTGTTATTTAACAAAAAGCTATCGTGGAAACTGCCTACTATCCCAAGCATCTATGAAGTGTGTGCCTTTACCAACTCCTTCAGTGAGTAATTGTCAGGCCTCAGCTGACACAGCAAGGGTAAAGTGATTCACCCGGACAGGAACCAAATGTGGCAACCAGTCACAGATCTCCGGTCTGACTCTCAAGGCAGCAGCGATGAGGTATTGTATCCTCAGCCAACTTTATCATCATCAAAAAACCAAGCACTAAACTGTCATTCAAACTCCTCCATACACCTTTATATTCACCTGTGTTTTTGGGACAAATGGGTCAATTCTAGCACTTATTGGTTAATTTACATATCGACCCATTCCCAAAAGTGCAGCAGTAGTGTGAAGATCGAAGGTAGATGAAGATATGACGCCCACCCCCACCTACCCGGAAATCGATGTGATCCCATGGGCCTCATGCTGTTTCCCTGAGTGCTCGATCTCATCATGGCCAAGGTCTGCTGGCCCTGGTAGTGCTGACTCCCACTCTGGGCTGAGGGGTAGTGCGTGGTGACAGATTGCTGGTGCATTATCGATACTGGGAAAGGAAAGCAGAGGTTCATGGGGGAAGAGATCTTACAATGGGAATGAACACACACATATACTTGTGGCGGTCATTGACTCATCCAGCATCTTCATCTTCTCCAGCATAAAGGACGACTGCTGGAGATTTGACCCACGGTGTGCATTGTGTAGTCTTTGTGTTGGTTGTCGACTATGCATTGTATTAGACGATGCTTTTCATTGAGCATCTGTTGGGGACAAAAACTAAGCAATAGGTTTATAGTTTGCCATAGGTTTACAACACATGTGGACTGCAGAGATTCCCTGGACTTCAGTACACTGAGCGGCACACACACACAGATGGAATTGGATTTCGGATTATAGGTTTCCCTGTTATTATAGAGCCATTGGAAATAAGTTAAGACAATGTACACATGTGTGTGTGTGTGTCAAACATTCTAAAGGTATTCCATGCCATTAGCAAGTTCTAACAAGTCTAGGTCTAACATGTGTGTAAGGCAAGACAATAACAACACCGTGCTCCACAAGAGGCGAGCACATGCATCGTCGCTGCCTTGTTTAACGCACACCTTAAATGGAATGTCACAGGGAAAAAAATTAGAATAAAATTGTTTATTTAAATAAATTTTCGTTGCATGCAAAGTGGAGCCGATGGCCTTGTTTAGGTGACATTAAAATCTGACCAATAAAAGGCAGTAACACAGGACACATTAATGGTTTGTTGTCACCTCACCTTTATTCTCATAGGCCTACAGTAGGCTACTATTTACCTGATTCAAGTACGCCTACACCGTGCATGAAGTAGCCCTACAGGTCCTACAAGGTGCAGCGGTTTTCTTTCATGCGTTTATTCCTGTTTCAACGTAGGAGCTGAGAGAACTCCAAAACAAAGAGGGCTTGAATAGGTATAGGATATATTAATGTTTACAAAGAATGATGTGACAATAAATGCTGACAAGGTAAACATGCTGATCATAAACACTTTAATCACATCAAATTATTCACTGGAACAGTTGGAGGAACAGTTGAAACCTGAGGACAGATCAAATCATGTTTGGCAACAAACAGGCAAAACAAAGAACAATACAGGACATGTTTGAAATATATTAGTCCAACATAATGAACTCTGGGATGTGCTGGGAGGTTTACATACTGAATTTTATAACAATTCGTTCCCGGCTCTCCGATAGGAAAACATCGGTGCCCTGGACCCACGGTAGGCGCCTCGGAAACCACGGGCCCTTGGAAACAGACCTGGAACGCCAAAGGTCTCAATGTTCCTCCTGCGCTCCTCTGCCCAGGTTTGCCTGAATCATTTCAGATCGAATGTCGAAGTACAATCAGAAGGCCAATGCCTGAAGTAAGAGACTGTAGCCCTCATAAAAGGAAAACAGGGCAATCATGTGTTGCACGCTCAGAAATAAGGACCACTCGGTTTACCTGTAGGCATTATCCGAGGACAGCTTGTCGAAGAAGGACTTTCCCTTGTCATAGTAGCACTTTGGGCCAATAGGGTCCTCCAGATTTTTATCGGTTTGGGAATCTAGCTCTGCCTTTTCCTCCCTCTCTGAATGTGCCTCTAAGGAGAGTTAGAGAAACATGACAGACAACAAACCTGGATACAACTGATAACGGGCAACTGCATTAAGAGTTCCCTGCGTTATTTTAAGAATATTTTCAAAATAATAGTTCTCGGTTCTCACAACAGTGCTCAGACGCATGCATTTCCACCAACCTTTTCGATTCAACCAGTCCCGCATCTCTCGGTCCAGCACCTCCTTGATGAATTGTGCATTTGAGGAATCAAAGTCAAAATCGGTTTCAAACTTCAGGGTGCTAGACGCAGCATATTCAGCCCTCTGCCAGCCTCTGCCATGGTTCTTACGCCTGCCTAAAATATGGGGGGGGATATGCAATTCAAGACTCAGAATTTTGAATCAAATGGTTTTTGGAAGCGTTATTCAGGAGTGACAGCACAAATTGATCCAGAACATAGGTCAGATTAAATATGAGCATGACGTTGATTACTGATGATAGTCAAGCCATATTAAAAGCTGACAGAGAGGGGGGAAAATAAGGACTGAAGTCTGAAATATAAACACACAATTCTTTAGCAGAAGAGTGGGAATGAGCTCGTTAACATATTTTACCATTCACCTTGACCTCTCCTTGGTGGAGGTCCAGTCTCATAATGTCCACCTTGTCCTTGATGCGTTTGTTCATAAGGCCAGGACATGGGAGCTAGGTTCCTTTCTATGAGCAGTGAAACATTCTTGAACAAGTTGCACATGACTACACACAATACAGTTGATGACTGAACTGTAAGGAACATTAAGCTCTTGGAAAAAAATATTTAAAAAAAGTATTTTATTTGGCTCGCATTTAATGTTGCAGCATTTTTTGTCTCACTTGGCATTGCCTGCTTACTTGTGGGTCTGGTGGGTCTAGAGCCCCTAGTGGTCATTGGTCTTGCTCCCTGGGGCCTCCAGCCCTCCCAGCCCCGGTCACTACAAGCAGACAAATCTCTCCTCTGCGGTGTAGTTTGGACAGCCTTTTCCACCATGGGCGCTCTTCTGACGAGCTGGCCCGGAGGAACCGGCCCTGCGTACACAGAGACAAACTGTCCAGTTTCGGGCTGCTCCTAGTCATTCAACATGTAGCGTGTTCCCTTGTTTTAATTACCGAAGCCATGCGTGGCAGTGTACTGCTGGTTAAGCAGACAGCTGCTAGCTAGATGGTTATAGGACGGCATCCTCAGGGGACTGAACGGCCCTCCTTGTGGGGGGTAGAGTCCTGACGACATCCCACCTGACGACTGGACCAAAATAACTTCAATAACTCTAGACCCAAAACAGCTCACAAAACATGTTTTTGTGTGTGTGTGTGTGTGTGTGTTTACATTACACTGACAGTTACCTGAATGATTGCAGGGTCATTTGGAAGGCTGTGGTGTGACCTCGGCGTCTCACACAGCGTGATGTCTTTAATATCACTTCCCCGGAAGGTGATGTACTCAAAGACCTCATGTTTGGGAGGTATTGGCTTATTAGTTGGCCGCCCCTCTGTTCCAAAACACTTCACTATTTTAAAAAGGTAAAGAGTAATTTGTTTGAAAGCGCTGCAATCAAACATTCCCATTTCCATATGGACACAAAATGGTGCTGCCAAAATGTTCTACTAAGAGGTGGTCAATAACTTACCCTTTTCCAGGACAACTGCTGAGTTAATAGTATCAATTGTATACAAAATGCCCTCATAACGATTCTGAGCTTTTGAAATAAGGCCTAGTTTGCATCCAATGTAGGGCTTTCCACTGCTCATAGCTGTAAAGTACTATGTGGACCAATAAAATGTTTTTTTTTCATTCGAGAAAAACCTTTGTCTAGCGACGCCAACACAGCGAAATTTATGACGTTACTCCACACGTGCAATAGCCACGCCCATTTATCAAGGTAAACGCACCTGGTCGTAATAGGTTGGTATTAAGAAATATATTTAGATCGTTCATTCATGTGGCTGCGTAAGCATGCATTTCATTTCAGTAGTTTATTTAATCTGGGAACTATTTCGCCCATTTGATGGTTACTGACATTTTAATGATCCATTTAAACGTTTACAGAAGACGCGTTGTTTTCCATTTCCAAACTAGGAAGTGATTACAACCATTATATTATGCATTTATGTGGCCAACAAGTTTTCCAGGCACATCATGCACGCTTGGAAACCATGTGAAAGCCAGCCCATGACGCAGGGGGGGTGGTGGAGGTGGTGGTGCAGAGCACACACAGCACCAGCAGCAGTAGCTGCGGTACTAAGCAGGCAGCCGCTGCTGGGGAAAAACACGCAGCCATTTTGTGTCGTCTGTTCTATGAAATATAAAAAGCTACAGACGGTCAACCATGTGCTTTTATTTTATGTTGAATACCTCCGTGTAAAACCGATGCCATGGCGAACCACGTTTAATTGAATATAGCCGTCTGTCTACATATGCTCTCGTGTTAATCCACCGAAGAGAAGACATGAAATGCAGCCGTCCGCCATTACTTCCAGCTTTATTTCTCAAACTGACCAATCACGGCGCCTGGCAATAACGTGTCAGCAGCAGCACAGCCAATCGGCGTGCGTGTCTCACGAGAGAGCGTAGCTGTGCAAAGATGGCGGCGGGCTCCGATTTGCTGGATGATGTTTTCAACACAGAGGTGGACGAAAAAGTAGTTAGTGATTTAGTTGGTTCTCTGGAGTCCGAACTTACGGGAGCAGGTCAAACTAACGCTACCGCCCGGCCACAGTCTGCAGAAAACCACAGCGGAAACTCTGCTACAGCTGCAAATTCCAATGTCCAGTCCAGCAAAATTTCACAAGAGCTCGCAAAAACAGGTAACACAGACTCCAGATTTCTAATTCTGTACATGCTTTATGCCAATTTACTTTTGCAATGCCTTTTGTATTTAACGAGTATGTGAATCCAGCCAATGTGTCAGAAAACGTGGAGAGCTCACGGCGTTGTTGTTGTGTTATTGTGGGGACAGGGGTGCAAGGAGGTGTCATTAACAGCGCTTCACCCATGGACGGAGCAGACGGAACCACAGCGGCCGTGGCGGCGGGGACGACAGCCAGTCCGAGTCAAGCCAAGACCAGTGCTGTCAGTGATGTTGCTCCGGTGATATCCGACCCTGCGGTCGGTACACCAGCGGCGACCGCTGTCAAAACTTTGAATGGGAGTAACTTGGTGACCGTCTCGCATATTCCTGGAAGCGCGCCCAGTGTGACTAAAGGAAACGCACTTCTGTCCACTACTGCGAACACTGTTATTCCGACGTCTTTACCCAATGCGCAGACTGTTGTCACTTCGACAGTAATCGCCCCTCAGTCCTCTCTGACCAGTGTACCCACCGTGACTCTAGTGAGGCCACCTATGCAAACCCCCTCAGTTTCCCTCCAGAGCGCAGTCATCTCCACTTCAACAGTTGCCAGTGTCACCAGCACTCCCGGTCCGAGTCCCACCATCAACACATTCGAGTCGCCGAAAACCATCATACAGACCACGGCGCCGATATCAACGGTGTCCGGTGTTGCGACGGGAGCCACGGTGGCCGTCAAAAGCCCGACCGTTTTGCAGAGCGTGAGGACGTCCACGCCGTCGTCAATTATCGCGGCGCCGGGGCCCGCTACAGTACGGACCATCGCTGCCCAAGTGTTGGCCCCTCGACTCGCCCAGCCGCAGCAAAACGCTCCCAACGTCCAGAACATACAACTACCCCCAGGTAACGGCCCTGGCCGTATTTCTGTTGGCTTGTTTCACTTCTGAAGAATGCATAGATGTGAACATACTACATAACCTACAAATAGTTTCAATTTCATTATTCATTTATTGTATATTTATCTTTATTTGTCCCTTGAGGTTAAATATACATTTTTCGAGAGAGACCTGGTCAACAAGGGCAGCAGTACATTAAGTTACAACATAGATAAAACACAACATAAAACGGAACAAAAATAATAACGCAGGTATAAGTTACAATTTCCGGTAGTTTGTGCTTCCCTCCGTTTTACGATAGATTTAAATATTAACTTGGGAGTGCTTCGGTCCTGCAGCTGAAGCTCAGTGCCAGCTCTAGGGACAGTCGTGAGCAGTGTTTTGAGACCCGTAATCCACATGTGCCCTGTTTTTATATTAGTAGTAGTCTTCTGTTGAAAGTGCGTCTTTTTTCATCATGCTTTGATGTCTTATTATGTTTCGTTGTTGTTGTTGTTAATAATAATAATAATCTTGTTTTTGTTTTTTTGTAATTAACCAAGATGTTAATTTCTACTTAACCGTTAAAAGGCTTGTATGTAGACTTTGGTCTTGAGTACCACAGTTAGTATTTAATATTTTGACAGAACCAACCGGCGTAACAAGCTGCCAAACTGTTGGTCTCTTATTTGTGGATTGTTGATTTTATTCCTCAACAAATTCAGTATCAGCATCAAAACAGAAATGTGTGGTGCAATAGGCGTTTACTTGGCTTGTGTATTGATAGAATTAAACTGTTGACAAACAACTATTATTGATTACACTCTGTAGTGTCCGCTTAATCTTTAAATGGCATGCAAACATTTGCACTTTATTCTCAATACACGGTTTAAAATGGTTGTCAGAGACCTTTACTCACTGCTCACCCTCTCTCTGGTATGGGCTTATCGCAGGCATGGTCCTGGTCCGCAGTGAGAGCGGGCAGCTCCTGATGATCCATCATCAGACCCTGGCCCAGATGCAGGCCCAGTCCCAGTCCCAAAGCGCCATGACCCCGCGACCTGCGACCCCCACCAGCACTCCGCCGGTCCAGATCACCTCGTTGCAGGTACTCCACCCCCAAGCCAGGACCTGTTCTCAACACAAGATGACATGCGTACATTATCCAGAACATTATCCTATATGTTGAAGTCCCAATGTGTTTTCACAGATAAGTCTTTCATGTATTTCATACTCTAGGCTCCGGGGAGCTCCCTGTTGACTCGCCAGGTGACGCCAAACACTCTCATCAAACAAGGCTCCACTGCCCAGACCAGTGTCCAGGCTACCACCACACTCCAGAGGCCTCCCGTACTGCAGGTAGGTGAGGACAGGAGGTCAGGACTCACCATGCCAGTCTCCTCGCTGTGCAAACACATGGGCCGTGATGCCACGACCCACCTCCTCGCCCTCACTGGAAATGCACCGTAAGGTGTTTGGGGGTGTGATTGGACGACAGTAAAAGACTCCCATTAAACTCCCAACAGAACACCATCATGCTGGGAGGGAGCGCCACCCCCCCGGGGCACCCGCTGGGCACCGCTACCACGGGGCCGCCTGGCTCCGTGGCCCCCGCCGTCACCCAGAGGATAGGCCCCGTTGGCCCCACTCCCATCTCGGCGGTGAGAACCACAGTCGGCCCTCTTCAGTAGAGACTGATGATTAACCCTATGATTGCATAGGAAACACGCGTGTATCCAATACACGCATGACAACTGTCAATTAGGCTCCATTCTAAGGTGTGTGTGTGTGTGTGTGTGTGTGTGTGTGTGTGTGTGTGTG
>OMNS01061479.1:0-14159 GCA_900303225.1 Laemonema laureysi | reverse complement strand
GACACAGGAACACACACGCACACACGCACGCACGCACACACGCACACACGCACGCACGCACGCACACACGCACGCACGCACGCACACACGCACACACGCACACACGTACACACGTTCCTAGAACAAACATAAAGAGCAGACACAGCAGGGGTTTACCTTTGTCTTTCCAACAAGTGTACAACTCAAAAGACAGGTAGAAGGCAGCTTCCCAGCCGACGAAGCCACCCATCACTTTCACCAGCACTCGGTCCTCGGTGTCAAACAACTGCAGGCCAGTGAATATGGCCGCCACTGTTCATGGACACACATGGTTGTTGTACATATAACACATATGAAACCACATCAAACGAACACCAAATATCTGTCTTACCTGCCAGGGCTTTTATTACGACTGCATTCAGCATGTGGAGCCAGTTAAACACATATCGCCTGTGGAAAAGACTGTTAACAGCAGCTCCGCTATCAACCACTAGAGAGCTGCACAGCAACCCATTATCCAGGACTCATGCCTTTACAGTCCATAAACACACAAACAGCAACAAGTGGTCTACGTACAGGCGGTGATCCGGTCCACAGCGGAACAGCGTCCCTATAGGCTGGACCAATGCCAGGATCATAACCAGGGATCCTAAAATAGGATGCACTCCCTGTTAAGAAACCACAAAACGAAGCATTACTGAGGGCTGCTGGAGTCATTTGATGTGTTTACTCTCGAAGGCACTCAAATAAAACAGGGCTACTCACTCCACTCCAGCCCCTGACATAGGAGAAGATGACAATAAAGGCAATACTCGTAATGAGCACGGTCAGGCTCATCAGAGAGACGTGGACCTGGAGGAAGTCACCAAACCAAACATACAAACGTGAAGCTACAACATGGAGACACACGGGCAATGTTTTTTTGAATGCAGTATGACATATAAAATAAGCTATGAAGTAAATGTATCATTAAGGTAGACATCTCCACAGGGTATTCAGGGAGACATGACCACCACTATGTTCTCACCAGAAACCAGACAGCTTTACCGAAGGGGCTGTGACCCTCGGCCAAACATTTGAGGTATCTGGCGACCACCATGCCCAGAGTAGCCGTGGTCATCCACGCAATCAGCATCAGTGCACCTGAAACACAAGCCACATGTTTGAAACACTGACCTTTTCTTGACAAACATAAACACTCACATAAAACATTCACTGTGTCCTCGTTGGAAATAACCATGTGCTTTGATGCTCTGAGGCTTCCGGGCTCCACCAACCAGCTGAGGGTTGGAAATGTCCACCTTGTCACTGCTGACAAACTGTCCCGTGTGGAAGCGGATCTCTCCTATTTAGGAAAAGCAGAAGCAACACATGTTTCTTTTTTTAAATGGCCATAAACAATAGGGTTAATTCAATTGCATTTCGTTCATGTTTTAGCCCATAGTAAATGTATTGAAGAAGGTGGAAGGGTGCCAAGATGCTAGAAGTTACCATTACTGGTGGGTCCATAGGCATACAAAAGGTAGTAAGGCGTATCAAATCCAGTAATGCGCTGTTGAGTAGAAATGAGATTCATGGAGGTGAAGGAGCAACTGATCACCCCATCCTGAAGAGATCCCCTCACGTTGGAGACATTTCCCTGATGGAGGGAATCAAACAGAGAGCAGAAGGCACAAGTCACACGTGGGCTGTGTTTGTGTTTGGATGCTTCGTGGTATAGTACAGTGTTTTTTGTGTTATTCAAATGCATGCACTGTTCATTTATTTCATTTTTGTCTTGATTTATGATTACTGTATGATTACTTGCTTCCGATTAATCTAACTTACTCAAGCAATTGCTTGTCCAATGAGGGACTTTGGAACAGGGCTGCTTCCTGCTTCTGCATTAGTGTCT
The DNA here is from genome assembly GCA_900303225.1 of Laemonema laureysi. NCBI lineage: Eukaryota > Metazoa > Chordata > Actinopteri > Gadiformes > Moridae > Laemonema > Laemonema laureysi. Next base: position 12,286 of record OMNS01061479.1, on the reverse strand, counting down.
GATAAATTCAATCATTTACATCCTATTGCTAAGGAATCCGTCGAAAATGAAAGTGACACTCGTATCGTCCTGTAGAATTAGATTGTCGTATTCAAATAAACCAGAGATTGTAGATTGTAGAGATTGAGATTACAACCTATCAGACAGGAGTTAGAGAAAACCCACTGTACCAGGGGAAGTGCATCTGGTTTCCGTTTCCCAGTTGAGAATGCATGCTGTACTTGGACAAAGCCGTCTGTGTCCAGGGCACAATTATATATGTCATCATTTCCCTTTTCCAAATAAATAAAAACAAAGAATATGCAAATCAGGAAACAGCAAATGCTCAAAACCAGTGACGATGAGATGACATTGTTTCTCGACTGAATGATTGCGTGACTACACCACGTTACCATCTCTCGGTCGTCAGAAAATCCAAAAGAAACGTATCCCGAGGAAGGACCCTTCATCTCAAACTGGGCCGCAGAACCACTGGGAGGAGGAGAACCACTGGGAGCAGGACTCACTGAGGCCGACATAAAATAACAACCCTGGTCCACAGCAGGGCTGCAGTTGGGTGGCTTGCTGAAGCATACTTTGGTAACTCCACATCCAGCACTCGTGACGCTCAGCTAGAGAACATATTGGTGATAGTGGTTATACAAAAAACACATTCAATACATTGCGATACATTAATTAGACAACAATGGAAATCGCATGGTTTATAATTGATTATGATAACAAGGCCTATTTCTTGAAATGTATTGACTTCTATACTTGTGTATTAATGTGTATTACATGTAAGTATTGTTAGAATGAACACTACTAGCTTTACCAACATGGGGAAGTTACATAATGCACTGGATCGTTTCTTAACAACTGACTTTCTTTGCATGGTTTATTTTCAAGATTTTGCTCTCCTCTGCTCTTTCTTTCTCTCTCTTTGGAACCCTCAATTCTTACCTACAGCACCTTTAACATTAAATTAAACATTATTTATAGAGAAAAGGCAAAGAGAGTAGCGAGCAACACAAGGAAGCAGAGGAAACAGGGAGCTATATTGAGGGAGCTTACCATGGAAGTAGTCAATGACCCAGAGGAGGTGGATGCTGTTGTGCCTACGGAGGTGGGCGTGTTACTGGGGAATGCCCCACTGTAGCTTAATATCGGACTCTTCACATTCACCCAAAACGTATTGAATTTCTGCACAAAGGTTGCACTAAAGAAAGAGGGAGAAGACATTTGACATGAGTGATTTGATTTTGCCATATCAGGGGTCCAAGATTATGTGGTTTAAAGAGATACTACTTTGCACACTAGTGGCCTCTCGTTAGTGTCAACGTTTCTCGTTTGAGAAACGTTGACACCAATTTAAGGCAATAAACAAGAGATTCAGCAAGCAAAGCAAATGAACCATTTGTATTTACAGCTGCACCTCTAGTTGTACTGTGACCAGTGATCACTCATTAACAACAAGGGGATGTTGTGTAATGAACAACATGGGCAGTATTTTAACAGCATAGAATGCAATAGAAACTACAAACAGCAAAACTATAAATATAAATAGCACCGAAATTGGATGGGTTTGGGATCTTTCGATACTGCCGCTATCCAAGTTGCCGTGATTTTGTTCTTATCCGATTGTGAAGTGTGTGACACTGCAGAGTCCTGAAAAGGCATGGACAGGTAGACAGTCACTATTTACCTATTTTAAGCTTGTGTTCTGTTCTAAAACGTAATACATGTGTTATTCAATAACATCAATACAGTATTGCTGGGATCTGTGTAAGCCTGTAGTGTCCGAATTACTACCTGCCGTTAACACATTTTGAGACCTAGGGAGGATCAAAATCAGGTGTTTCCCTTCGAATCATTATATATATATATATAATATTTGTTCTGTCTTACAAATATCCCTGTAAGAGTAATTGCATTGGAATGCAGAGAATAGCGTTTGAATATGAATTGAAATGTAAACATCTTAACTAACATGATATATCTAATCTAATATCCATCCACATGTTGTGCATGTTGACTCACAGATGCTTGGTTGCAGGTGAGGAGCTGTGCGGGTCCACCTGTTACCTTGAAGGATCCCAGGGGGATTTCACCACCGACCTCTCTGGCTTGTAACATGAAACCCTTGAATGGAGTCGGATCTGTGCTCTGAAGCAGGACTAAAACAAAACAATATATAGTATAATTAAAAAAAAAGATATATATATAATATACAGGCTCATATTGTTATCTTCCAATGTAACGCTACTTTTCGTTCCTTACCTGTAACTTCGTCGCCATCTTGATAAGTCGTCATAGTGACGGTAATATTAAAGGGAGACGAACTGGTTTGTGGCGAATTCCCAGCGTGAGCAGGTATCATAGAGTCGCAGGCTGGGGAAACTAAACCTGAGCGGTAGCACCGAACCGCTGGTAGTACTAGTACTACGACTACTATTAAAAGAACAGTAGACCTACGTGCCATTCTTTTAACCCGAAAAGAAGATGACGACCTATTCGCCTTGGCTGGCGCAACACTGACTACATGCAGCGCAATGAAGTGGGAGAATAGGTTGGTTAGTAGTTGTATTGGTGAGACATTGTGGGCGTGTCCAAAGACATATGTGGCTTCTACCGCAAATAGAAACTCACATCATTAGGGGTGTTCGAAATGGTCCACCTATGTCAAATGTATGCTACTTAGAAACCTGGGTGATTTCTTTGCTCATGTTCTTTTGTGACGTTTTCAACAGTTTCAACACTCACTAGTTAGTTCAAAATGCAGAGCCCAATATTGGCAGACCATCTCAGGGGATGTATCAGAGCATAAAACAAAATATCAGGCAAACTCCTAGCTCTATGAAACTGACAACCTTTTTTTTCTCGCATTTTGCAATGCAAAATACTCAATATACAGAGCTAACAAACAAACAAAAGCATAGAATCACATGGCGTCATCGTGAAAGGTTTTATTCAGCTGAAACACAGATGAATCAAACAAAACATGAAAGTCATTGATATCATTAGTGTCAGTGTATGGATGAGTGAGTGAGTCATGAGGTATGTTTAAAAGTAAAGGTCAAACAAATACATGTATAACTGCTTTGGTGTGACAGAAAGACAGAAATAAACTGACTCAGAGCCTTCACCACAGATTTAGTTGTGATGTTCTGCAAAGCATACGCAGCAGGATACCTCGTTGATTGGCACATTACTGTCAGCAAATAGGAAGGACCGACACAGTCAATCAGCAAATACTCACTGCAGAAAAAAAGGAACAGGTTTAATAGTTTGGTTAGGTTTACCCGTTAACTGACATTCTCTCAAATTGGCTAGTATGACAATTTTAAATATTGCGTCTCCATGCTTAACCATTTTCTTACCAACACCCCTTCTTGTAGGAAATACCCATGGGCTGCATTGGTCATTTCACTGGTAGGGCGAACCAAACAGAGGAGTTCCTGCAAGGAAGGATCCTCTTGCTGCTGCTTTGCTAGGTTACTGCGAGAGACAGACAATGGGAGAACCGTCAGCGAAACAACTACGTCTGGCGAGTTAACCTCCTGTTTTTGTCTGGGCTCGGATTACTGAACAAACTGGAAATACCTCTGTTAGGTTCTGCTTTGGGTCGAGGTCCTACACTCGTGGTGTAGAGGAAACCAACGGGGGAGGAGGTCATACTCTGCTCCAGCCAGGTCATTCCCCAAGATGGCTCCACTCGTTGTATGGGCAATGAAATCCGGACGTCCATGGCCACCTCACCCTGTACTAAATCAGAACACAGCAACAACCGATGCAAAGGGGCAGACAACAGTATACCCATTTCCCTAAACAGCACGTCCAAGTCTGTCTCTCAAGATCTTAAAAGGGACTTTCTTATCTCTGCCCGACAACAACACATAACTCTTAAGTATGAAAGGGGCATAACCTGGATCACACTCTCCTGAACTCAGGGAGGGCTGAGTTTGCAACTCCAGCTGATATTGGCTTAAATCAGAGCATGCCATAACAGCTGGTTTAACTACAGCTATAACCTCAACTCTATCAACCTGACGGACAGAAGCAGTAACTGCAACAGGCTAAGGTCCCTGGCTATTTAGGGGAGTCTTGTTTTTTGTTTTAAGTACTGGACATTAGACTGTTGCCAAGCAACACATACATATTTTCTGGCACATTAGCTTGCTAGGCTACTTTGTGTAGGTCTACAGTGCATTACCGCAAGCCAGCTTCTTTGTATCATATTATGTCATATCTTTGTATCATGCCCATCTTTGTGGAGCAAACTTTGTTAACGTTACAATCTAATGATCGTTGTAGAACCATTGTAATTAACGGTTATTAGAACACCTTTAAAGAGTGACATATGTACTTAATCCAAACCAATCTGGAGCTGTACAACGGATTAGGCCTCTCATCCTACGCTTTTTAACCCTGCGGCCGGCTCTCTTGGTATATCATATATTTTTAAGTTTTTTCTGCTTCTGTGTACCTGCATCTGAGTCCTATCTGTTGTCCTGCCTGGCAGATTTGTCTGCTCATTTTCATGACTTATTGTTGCTGCTTTCTTTTCAAATTGAGTGTGACCTTTGGTGCTAATCATGATCCTCTCCTAACCTAAAGATGGAGCTCACAACATGCTAAACCTTTATTTGTCTTTGTTGTAAAACCAAGATACCTTCCCTCTTTACGACCCTGGTCCTCGACCAAGGCCCGGCCCAGACCAACTAGGGGCCAAGCAAAGGAAGTTAACTGAGACCTGCCTCACAGACAGGTCTGTTTTATTATGGAGAACCCATGTCATGCCTGCAACATTCATGATATGGATGCACTCATGTGTATCTTCCCATTACATTACATTACATTACATTACATTACAGTCATTTAGCAGACGCTTTTATCCAAAGCGACTTACAATAAGTGCATTCAACATCGGTAGGCAAGACATCCCATCCCATGATAATCCATGAGAAGCCAAACATGGCCTTCCCACTTCTTCACAATGCGCTGTAGTATACTTACATTGTGTACGTTAATACATTTCATATGATACTGTAATGTCATACGATCATTTCATACTAGTCAACTTTTTAGCATAACCAACAAATGAATGAGTTAATGAGTACTTTAACATTTATAATTTGAATCAAATGTTTCCACCACTGATATGGCGTTGAATTTAAGATCAAAGCCTTTAGCTTTGTGGGATGTTCCCCCATCCGCCACTCAGTTGCCTCAAGTTTCCACAACAAAACACAGAAAATACGAATAGTATTAAATATACTTGAATATATACTGTGAAATATATAGAAACTGATAATATCCACAGATTGCTGCACATTATGTGGAACACAAAAACAGTAGCCTTCTCCTTGGAAGGCCTTTGATTTATTTAGTTTTTGGTCCATCATCCATTTATGAAGATCAGTGGCAAAACGTATTTATCATGGGCCCTAGTGCAAGAATGTTTGTTATTATGTCTCTATTATTACACACACACACAGTTTTAAATTGACCTTCATGAGTCTTCATGCTGTCTTGGCTAGCGTTTCTCACACGGGGCCGCAGTATAGGCAGACCACTGCTGGGCCCCCAGGAAGCAGCGGTAGCTGTACTAAGTAGCCTACTAAGTGTTCTGAGACAACCCTCCTCAGCTGTCCCCTGTCAGAGCGCTATGTGTGTTGGCAGGAGCGTTCTGTGATACCAGCATGGTTGGACAGTACACTGAATATGCTTGTTGTTTTTTTACACATATCCAGCAGGGGTACATCAACCAGACTCTACTTGCAGCTTATCCTTAGCCCATAAGGAGAAGCCAAGAGCCTAGAACAGTTGTTATTATAACTGTAGTTCTATGATTGTTCTATGATCCTACCTGCTGTAGCTTCCATTGCTGAAAGAATAGCATGGAGGATGAGTGCCACTCTGCGCAGCCTTATATATAGTGGAATAATGTATAATAAAATTAAATAAAACATTAAATTCAGGATGATTATCAGACTACAGCTTCCCTACAGGTTAAACAACAAAAATACCATAAAAGCTGATAAATAAAAGATGCCATTAAAAGAATATTTAAGCAATATCACACGGGAGAGAGTGATGTTGTACTGAATATCAGCATAGCCGTCATTCGGTCATAGGAACAAGGCTGAGTGCCGAAGATAATCACATCAAACATTTATACAACAGTTCCATGTATTAGTTAACAGTAATAAGCGACAACAGATTATGATTTGTTTGTTTATTTAATCATTTATTTGGCTCGGCCAACATGAATAGTTCTGCAACTGGACTGGGACTGGACTGTTGCCAAGCAACATACATTTCCCGGCACACTAGCTTGCTAGGTTACTTGGTGTCTACAGTGCGTTACCACAGGCCAGCTACTTCCTACCATATCATGTCATATCTTTGTATCAGCTTTGTATCTTTGCAGAGCAAAATTTGTCAACGCTACTATCTAACGACTGTTGTAGGATTGTTGTAATTAACTAACCATTAATTACAACAGTTGTAGACTGTTGTAATTAGAACACCTGTAAAGCAGAGTGATACATGTAGTTAAAAGTCCCAGAGCTGTTGTACTCTATACCAGCACTCATGGAATGCCTCTTGTCCAATCAAATGACTTGGTCGGAACTAACTAACTGTGTCATTGTCTTACAGGTAAAGGCCCTGAATGAACAAATTAACTGCAGATGGAGTGTAGCATACAGACCACATGTTTTATTGAATGATTTGCTTTTTGCCACTGTGAAGATGTTGCAGCCTTCTCGACTGATTCATTGTGTAATGCACTATTAGTCAACAACAAACAGCAACATGCAAATGCAAATGCAAAGTCCTTTGTTGCACTGTTCTTGATTCTTCAGGTGATGTTTTTGAGAGAATGTTTGTTCTGTGTCATTCATCCACTCTATTATGGACAATAGAAGGTGATCCACCAGATACATCCATGCTTAAAAAACAGGGTTCAATGGAAACAGACTTTACTTCATTACTGATCATGAACAAGATCCAGTGAGCGTTAGTACTGATCATAGGCATGGTAGAGAGCAATATACAGGGGGACGGATGACTCACAGGTCATATAAGACCTCAAGAATAGTGGCGATGGACCAGGCCTGGGTCTCGCAGCTGAATGGGCAATACTGGCCATTCTCATTGGTCAATTCTGGGAGACCCTTCCAAGAAGACCTTTGGAGAGAGAGAGATTGGTCTCGGTCACAAGAGGAATGGAAAAAAATACATGTAACCTTGTGCTGTAACCGTTGAAAGAGTCAGCACCCAGAGGTAATTATGTTTACTTTCTGGAACCTAATATTTTCCAGCTATGTCTTCAAGCCAGGTAATAGTGAGATGATTTGTAATATTACTCATGAAACACTTTATTAAATATTAGTTCTGACTGGTCGGCACAGACCAAATTGAATTGGAGAGCATAGACATTTAGTAACTTGCAGAGAAATCTTAAATAGTGGAGGTTAAATAATGAATTATGAATCAATAACATATTCCAATGGCGGTATGATCCCCTGCTTACCTCTCCAAGTGGACACTATGGTGGGACAGGATGTTTTTCACCATATGAACTGTATTTTCATAAGTCTCTTGCCCCATTTTCTTGGCAAAATAGAGTTTGGCACGTAGGAAGTAACCCATAGGCCACAGCCACTCCTGAATAAGAAATATGAACAACAATGAATCACCAATAAAACACATATCTAATTCTACTGAAGTAGGTAAAAAAGGGTGCTTCACTGACCGGCCCTTGATGATAGTTGAAGCCCCTAGCAAGGTTAAAGTTGTCATTATCCAATTCATTGTCGTAGACTCCACAGTATACCATGTCACTGCAACACAAGGGGAACATCACATTTTAATGAGAAAACAATAAAATGAAAGGGGAACCATCATGCTCGCGATTTATTCCCCCGATTTTTCCACAGAGAAAAATTGAGTCGGACCATGTACATCATTTTTCTAAACTGGACCAATGATTTTTTTTCAGTTAATAGCTAATTAATTTTATGAAACTGTCAATCAGTTAGTCTTATTGGTCAGTCTGGATGTGGAGAAGGCCTTCCACTCTGTGAGTTGGAGGTTTCTGTATAAGGTTCTTGAGAGATTTGGGTTCCACAAAGAGTTGCACACTATACAATAATCCAACTGCGTGGATAAAAATAAATGGGTACTTATCGGACAATGAAATTAGAACGAGGCACAATGGAGGCGGAATGTCGCCATTGCTTTTTGCACTTTATATTGAACCCCTTGTCCAGTGGATACGACAGACTGATGGCATTAAAGGCATCACAATGAAGGGGGAACAACACAAAACTGTGTTATATGCAGACGAGTGAACCTTCCAACTCACTGAACTGTTTTGGATACTTTTGGTAAATATGCAGGATATGAGGTAAAGCCAGATTTTGACATTAAACTATACTCCACCAAAACAACTGCAAGATAAACTTAATTTGAAGTGGGACCAGACTACACTGAAATATTTGGGTGTACAGATTCCCAAAGAAGTTTCCACATTGGCAAAGATGAATTATGATCCCCTTTTGACCAAAATCAAATCAAATATACAGAGATGGAACTCCAACCCTTTCATGAGTCTTACCCAAAGAATTGAATCAGTAAAAATGAACATTCTCCCACAACTCCTTTTGTAGTTTCAAGCTCTCCCTGTAGAAATCTCCACAAAGCAATTCTCTGAGTGGGATAAAATTATTTCCAGGTTCATTTGGCAAGGGAAAAACGCACATTACAACTGCCAAAGGAGGAAGGAGGTATGGCTGTACCACAAGTTATTAAAAAATACCCACTAGATATGGATAACCCAGTGCTGAAAGACATTTTAGGAGCCAATTTGTCAATGCTAAACAGAGGTATTATATCCAGACTGTATAAGGGCTTCATGACAAAAAAGATCTCATTCCACAGAGCATGTTAAAAATAAATGGGAAAATTAAGGTAACTGAGATTTCAAAGGAGGAATGGTACTGCTATTGCATCTTTCAATGGAAATGCACCAACTCGCATACATGGAGAGAACTTGGATGGTCTATGGAAGGATGGAAGTGTCTAATCAGATTTTGTATTACCCCAAAGCAGAAAGCACACTTTACAGAAGAGGATTCAAAGTGCTGGAGACTGTGTGGGAGCCTGGATGCAAATCACTGGCATCTACATTCTAAGACATTTCTGGTCAGAGATACACAAAGCACTGGAAGGTATATTTAATGTGAAAATACCTTTCCAGTTTAGCATTTTTATTTTAGGGAAAGCAAGTCACCCGGGGCACTTCAACAAATATTTATTTGGTGTTCTGATATCTGCTCCCTGACTCCCCCACAATAGAGGATTGGACAGATACAGCTAATGAAGTAAACACTCACTGTTCAATTAAATACTACAAATGAACAGATTTAAGTTATGGTCAAAATGGGTCTCTTATGTATGTCATGACCTTTGTGGAGTTGACATGAATGGATGTTGTTTTGTCTGACACACAGCTATACTGTCTAAGGAAACGGTTGCTTTGTCTCCTAACCACTTAGCTACCTAGATAACTTCTTGGATTACTGTAAATAGTTATTAACATCTTATAGAATGGCTGATGCTCTCTGTAACTACAAGGGAAAGCCACTCTGTAATGCGCTCAACTGTCCTCTAAATAAAGAATTAAAAAAAGAAACTAAATCAGGACCTTGTAAAATATATAATATGGAAATTAACTAGCCACTGAGATCGTGACCAAATGAAGATGTTTGGCTTTGTACTCCGACAATTAACCCTTAAACGCATGCGTAAAATGCATACAATTAATTCATTTTTTTTCATTTAAGCCCTCAAACCCCTGCTATTCCTCAAACAATTTTAACTGTTTTCAACAAATTTCCAGTCAAAATGTCAAAAATCTTTTTTTTTAATGTATTTTCTCTAAAATTTGTATCTCAGGTCGCAAGCGACCCGAGGTATGTAAAAACGCGCCCCTGCTCTCAAGCAGGTACCTCTGATTTGGAGCGCGCCCCTCCTCTCAAGCAGGTACCTCTGATTTGGAGCGCGCCCCTCCTCTCAAGCAGGTACCTCTGATTTGGAGCGCGCCCCTCCTCTCAAGCAGGTACCTCTGATTTGGAGCGCGCTCCTCCTCTCAAGCAGGTACCTCTGATTTGGAGCGCGCTCCTCCTCTCAAGCAGGTACCTCTGATTTGGAGCGCGCCCCTCCTCTCAAGCAGGTACCTCTGATTTGGAGCGCGCTCCTCCTCTCAAGCAGGTACCTCTGATTTGGAGCGCGCCCCTGCTCACAGTTTGGTGACAAGCACGGCACAGCGGTGAACTTATACTCGGGAGCAAGCTCTTGATCTATTGTGGAGTTTGGACAAATCTGAAAATGAAGTCGTGGATGACACAATGACACAGAAGATGTCACATTCGCCCATCGACGCTTGACCGCAAAACGGTGGACCACTGCGCGCAACGCGCAGAACCACGTCGCAATGACCACAGGATTTTTCAATTTTTCAATTTATAGCTCAATATGTGTTAGATAGGCAACAGGTCGCAAAGACCCGACGTATGCAGGAACGTTTGGCGAAACTCCCACGTCTTTAAGGGTTAAAGGGGGATTTCGTGTCACTTCTGGGACCATTACACGTACCCAGACTGTTTTTAGGTTGCTTGCTTCAATATTTAGATATCTGATAACCGCGTTATCAGATATCCCATTCAAGCCTAATATTGTATGCTGTTTTTTTGAAGCAAGCATATTGAAGCAAGGAACATAAAAATGGTCTGGAGTGCACACAAAAACCTGGGTATGTGTGAAAGTGAGCGCAGAAGTGTTATAAAGTGAAATTCCCCTGTAAATAACATCCAGAATGGTGGCAGGTCATTCTGCCACCACCTTCCATGCTAGTTTCTTCTGCATGAGCAAGCGCTCATGGCTGCCACTTGGTATGAAGCAGTTCTCTCTTTAATTACAGAATAGCAAGCGTGACGCTTGCTGCATTGTTCTGCAGAGCTGACCAGACATGAAGCAGAGCAGCAGAACCACTTACTCAGGGTCCAGTGTCTTCATGCCCAGAGGCCCCAGCAGCTTCTTCTCAGCCACCTCCAGAGCTCCCCAGGCCCTCTCCACTGTGAACAGCTCTGGTGCCTGCACACGCACACGCACACGCACACACTGGATTTAGTGCCTGCAAGTAAATGCTGACAGTGGACAGATGGTGTGCACAGACTACAGACTACTACTGCGCACGCACGCATGCACACAACACACACACACACACACCTACCACAACCATGGCGATGGTAAAGTTGGGCCGGAGCTGGTAGTCGCACCAGGGACTGGAGGCCCTGTAACTGTCCTTGTAGATGCCCCGCTTGTGGACCAGGTGTGGGTGGCTCTCGTCAGGGCTGTGGGGGTCATGAGAGACGTAGAAGCGCCTCTCAAAGTGCTCCTGGATCTTACGGTCCCACTCAGCATATGGCACCGACAAGTCACGGCCTGAGGACACACGAGGGGAGGGAATCAGACAGTGTGCCCACCACCCAAAGGCTTCACAGGTCACAGGTCAATCTGACAATAGATGACATTCAGAGTACTGGGAATATGTTGACTGTCGCTTTGGATAAAAGCGTCTGCCAAATGACTGTAATGTAATGTAATGTAATGTCATGTAATGTAATGTCATGTCATGTCATGTCATGTAATGTAATGTACTGTCATGTAACATCATGTAATGTAATGTACTGTAATGTAATGTACTGTAATGTAATGTAATGTAATGTAATGTACTGTAATGTAATGTAATGTACTGTAATGTAATGTACTGTAATGTAATGTAATGCAATGTACTGTAATGTAATGTAATGCAATGTACTGTAATGCAATGTACTGTAATGTCATGTAATGTCATGCAATGTACTGTAATGTCATGTCATGTCATGTAATGTAATGTAATGTAATGTCATGTACTGTACTGTACTGTAATGTAATGTAATGTAATGTAATGTCATGTAATGTAATGTAATGTACTGTAATGTAATGTAATGTACTGTAATGCCGTTTTAGTCGAGTCAAGCTCTGCCTCCCGACATGCTCATCAGCTGGAGCATCTGATGAAGCAGTACTCGAAGCAGTACTCTTATACTAGAAAACTGTATGAAGCAGTACTCTTATACTAGAAAACTGTATGAAGCAGTACTCTTAAAAAAAGAAAATACAGAATATGACAGTTCCCCGTTTTGTGGAACTAATCTGGCCTTGGAATTAATCTATGAAACATAGAAAATATGTA
>OMNS01061472.1:23595-56160 GCA_900303225.1 Laemonema laureysi | reverse complement strand
CGCGCGCGCGCACAGGTGTAGCCTTGTATAATTGTCAAGAATTTGACTTGTTTAAAGAACTTTGGTTCTGCAGCTGTTGACAGCTGCGTGACTGCTCATAGCTTGTCTGTGTGTTTTTTTGTGTTTTGCAGTCCGGATGAGAGGAGGTTCTGTGTGTTCTCACTGGCTGCATCTACGGACGGCAAAGAGATCTTAGGAGGGTGAGTATAGTTAACAGCCATGAATCAAAAATCGAATTGTTATCAAAATTAACGTGATCTTGGAAGATTTTTAATGTGATCTTGGAAGATTTTTAATGTCAAAGGTTTCTTCTAAGAGATCATCATACCAACATAAGTGGACAATATATAGAATTAGTTAGTAAGTAATAACAGCCTAAAACACTTTGACATTGCAATAAAACGTCTTTTGGTGATGTACAACGCACCCCAAGTCCTATTTGTCCGACATGTGTCATTTTGTACTTTGTCATTATTTGCAATTTGTCACTGGCTGTCGTGTCAGGCTTCACGCAGTCTGCTCCAGTGCTTTGACTGTGCTATTTTCCTACGTTACCCAGAATGACCCAGAGCCCCCTCTCAACATCAGGAGGCAACATTCTATAAATTGTATATTTATAAATTGATTAATGAATCAAATGTATTATAACAATATGTATAACAGACTTTATTATTAATTGTGAAAGCTTGCTCGGCATTTGGGTTCTGGAATTGGATCATGTAGCCCATTGCTAAAATGTTATATGCAGACCATTGAACCCTTGAGTTGTTGATACTTATGGTTGATGTAGGAGCAAAATGTGTATTTAGCCTTGTTTAGGCTGCACACCTTGTTTTGGTTACTTTCACTTCCGGTAATTATCACATGGGAGTGGTTTCACATTATTTACCTGTTCAGTATGGTGGCGGGACGGAGAGAAAGAGGGTTAGTAGGGCTCTGATATTTTATGTTGACCGTTATGTTTTGATTGAATTATCCCAGTGTTTATTAGTCCTTTCGTTTAATAAACTGTTTAAAAAGGCAACAGAACTGCAGTATGAATCTGTACGAATGTGTTACAGTGAAGAGCCTGCTTAGCGGCCTGTTTTAATGATGGTAGTCGCTGCAGTTGATGCTACTAGACTATTAAACCCCATTGTAACTACTGCAGCAATGTCTCCGTGTGACATAGCAGCATCTACAGAAATCGAGTTTAGCTGCGGATAGTGTAGTGCAAATACTACACAAAGTGGTAAAATAGGACCTGGGGTGCATTGTCAAAGTGTTTTAGGCTGTATTATTCTTTAAATGCTGTAACTGAAATAAAAATAGAAATTGTCTTTGATTTTGGTTGATATCGTGATGTAGCTTAAATGTTGTTTTCATGAGATATGCCCACCCGATGCCTCCAATGTCCCATATATAACACATATACTACTACTGCTAATACTTCCTTTGTCATTCCTCAGAGCCAACGACGGCTGTCTGTACGTATTTGATCGTGAGCAGAACAAAAGAACACTCAAGGTTTGTCCAAAGTCTGAACATAAAATTTTATGTTTTTATATAAACGGAAAACCTGTGTGTATATTTGCGTGCGTGCGTGCGTGCGTGCGTGCGTGCACGTGCGTGCTTTTTGAGGCTTGTATCTGCCCGTTTTTACCCAGGCACACCCTTTGTGTTTGTGGTTTCATCCTGTGTCGAGGCCAGCCGGATGTGGGCAGTTGGCCCTGAATGTGTGTCATTTCCCACCAGACTTTGTAACTGCCCTGCCACCTGTCCCATAATGGGGACCTTCCATCTCCACCCCCCCCTTCCTTCTGTGGGAACCTCATGGATTGTCCTTATCTTATCTACCCTCTCTGTCTGTTTTGTCATCATTTTGTCTTCTTAACTGTGTCAGTCCTCATCAGTCTTCCCCATGCATTTGCACTCAGCCCAGGCTCAAAACCACACATACACAGGTTGAGATTCTCTCACACTAGGCCCGAATACTTAATTTCAAGCTTTGAATAATCGTTAGGTTTTGTGAACGAATATTCAGAGAAAGGAAAAAAAATCATCAGTGTGCATCTTTCCCTGAATTAGAGCTGGTGTTGTTATCAACTGATCATTTTTTCTTTTAATTTCTACAGTTATTTTAATAACACAAAACTACAATATCACGTAGGATTGTAACAGTGGTTTTCGGATCCACTCATTGGTCAGTTGGTTAGGCTGCGGCCGAGCTTCAATGTAGCCTGAAAATGTCCGAAGACGCGCGGCTTCCATACCCTAGAACCCTTAAACATGTACTAGCCTATATATTATTATTGTTGCAACCAGTTAGTTTAAAGTCTGTCTCCGTTTTGCTGATTCTCACACGGCAGGTGTCAAAGTATTTGTATAATGTTCTAATATCCAAATACAAAACTAACAAAGGATAATTCGGTCATCTCATGTTTGGCCAGGCCAGTTTGATGATGGTGATTAAGATTCTAATACCTACCTAAAGAACGAATATCCAAATATTGGATATTGTATGTATTTGGGCTCAGCCCTATCTATGTGAGAGACTCATGGCAGAAAGTGAAATGTGGAGACATATCTAATGCACATAACCTTCATTGCCAGATCGATGCTCATGAGGATGATGTGAATGCAGTGGCGTTCGCCGATAGCTCCTCCCAGCTGCTGTTCTCGGGCAGTGACGACGCGCTGTGCAAGGTGTGGGACAGACGGACGCTACGTGAGGACCGCCCCCAGCCCGTGGGACAGCTGGCAGGCCACCGGGACGGCATCACCTTCATTGACAGCAAGGTGAAGAGAACAATACTGTCTCTGTGCCTGTTTTTGTGCCATAAACAATGTCTATTCATCCTTTAACGTCTGGCTGATAACTATACATTATCCCTCAATAACTTGAGCACTGGGGTTAGAATATCTGGAGCAGATATTCTGAATATAGTTTCAAGTGTTCACTTGGCCATGTGTATCCTGCAATACTAAAATCTACCAGCTGTGTGAGGAGCATGGTTAGAAATTACTTACTACATTTTAAAGAATGAAAATGAAAAAATAATTAAATGACAAAAAAATGTACGGTCCCAGAAAGGAACTTGTATATTATGTATGAATAAACCTTCTGTGAGACTTAAGAGTAATCTAAGTTTTAAGGGACCGTGTCCACGTAGCGTATTTTTTGTGTCTGTGCCTTTTTTTTCTAATGAGGAGAAAGTGTATGCGGCCGCATGTGGATGCCTAGACCAAAAACACAGCACCCAGCATATTTTTTCAGAGTGATGGATGTGTAATATAATATAGGTTATCGGCACAATATTCAACTAGGACCAAAGGAGCTAACCTGGCTAGTTGTCATGGAAACGGTAAATAAGGCACAGAGACATAGCATTTTTTTCAAGAACTTCATCCCAGTGCTTCCCAGCTCCTGCCTTCCTTTGCCAGAAAAAGATGCTATGTGGACACGGGCCCTAAGACTCATGGTGATATGATACTCCTTGAGTGTGAAAAGAAAACATTTTGTTGAATGGTTAACTACTGTATGTCTGTTGACAGGGTGACGCGCGCTACCTGATCAGTAACTCCAAGGACCAGTCCATCAAGCTGTGGGACGTGAGGAAGTTCTCACCCAAGGAGGGGCTGGCCGCCGCACTCCTGGCCGTTACTCAGCAGAACTGGGACTACCGATGGCAACAGGTTCCCCAGAGAGGTGAGCACGCCTCTCATTAAAGCCCTGTCTCAATGCTGTCCTTGCCCTACTCATTACCACTACCAGTTAAGCCCTTTCTCAATACTGTTCCTTCCTCTACCCAATAAAGCCCTGTCTCAATACTGTCCCTAATACTGCGAGTAAAGCCCTGTCTAAATACTGTCCCTACCACTACCTGTAAAGCCCTGTCTCAATACTGTCCCTAATACTGTGAGTAAAGCACTGTCTAAATACTGTCCCTACCACTACCTGTAAAGCCCTGTCTCAATACTGTCCCTAATACTGTGAGTAAAGCACTGTCTAAATACTGTCCCTACCACTACCTGTAAAGCCCTGTCTCAATACTGTCCCTAACTCTACCAGTAAAGCCCTGTGTTATGTATGGCAAACATTTCAGCGGCACTGTATTAGTTTAAGGGGTAGGTAGCGCTAGAGCTAGAGCTAGGGAAAGAACTTGGGAATAGGTTGGCGGAACTTCCTTAAAAATAAAGAATGTGGCACTTGGGACTGACAGGGACACTTAAAGCAAGGTGGAAAGACACTCAACATTTGGAGACCGTGGGTTCTAAATCTTTTGGGAAGACTTTCTTTCTTTGTTCATCTCATCATCACCACCGGTCACCTTAAATAAATCTAGAATACTGTGATGGACCGAGCAAGCAGACACAAGGACACATGATTGAGTGCTAAGTTCTAAGCGGATTTGAAACTTGGGTAAAGTTATTTATTTCTTCTTCACTCAGCTATATTTAACTAATGTCTAATCTTTTGGGCAAACCTTCTCACGTTGTATTGTGGAGATTGCTGTGTATACGATGTTGCTTGGTTGGTCTCCATTTTGTGGGAGTTTACTGCGTAGCTTATTCATGGATTCCACTACTCTTTAGTGTCACCCTGTAACAACTGTCTCAATACTGTCCCTACCACTGCAACTACCAGGTAGGCTGCAGAACATTTTAGCTGGGAGTTGGTCTTGCCCCAGTCTTTCCCATTGCAGATGTTACTGGGTGTTGGTGGGTTTTTTTGTCCAGTGGGAAAGGGGCTTGAGAAATACGATCGAATGTACCTTACTGAAACTTAGCAGCAACTCAATGTATTGCTGGCGCCTCTCCAAGCAGTTGGATATGGCTATATCCAAAAACCACAAACTCCAAAAAATATCCTGTAACCTAATTTGAGTATATTGCTTTCACTCTATTACATTACATTACATTACAGTCATTTGGCAGACGCTTTTATCCAAAGCGACTTACGACAATAAGTGCATTCAATATCAGTAGGCAAGACAACTAGTTACCAGAAATCGTAGGAGCATTTCCTCCCTAGACGAGCAGCTAATAGCATAACTAGTGCTAAGGTAAAAGTGCAATGAGTTAGCAGCCTACTTTCTTAAAGTGAGACAAGTAAAAATCAAATAGAGCTAAGACAAAGTGTATTAAGTAAACAAGAGTATTAAATAAACAAGCTCAGACAAGAGGAGGGGTCAAGTGCTAGGGGAGGGGTCAAGTGCTAGGAGGGGGGGGTCAGGGTAGTGTCTCCTGAAGAGGTGGGTTTTCAGCCTGCGGCGAAAGATGGGCAGCGACTCGGCTGTCCTGACCTCAGTGGGGAGTTCATTCCACCACTGCGGGGCCAGGACAGAGAAGAGCCGTGACCGTGTAGATCGGCCGCAGGGGTCTCTGAGCGATGGGGCAACCAGTCGCCTTGAGGAAGCAGAGCGAAGTGGACATCATCCACACTGAGATAGCCATTAAAGCACTCATCCACACTGAGATACAGTCATTAAAACACTCGTCCACACTGAGATAGTCATTAAAGCACTCATCCACTCATGCACATGTATATATTTTTATATTTTGTATATTTTTTATATTGTTATTTATCTTTACTACATGTGTAATTCCTTGTGTTGCCATGTATATGTTGCCATGTATATTTTTATATTTGCTTTTTCTTGTGTGCTCTTATTTTACTTTTTGTACTGCAACTCTAGCATTACAATGTCCTACGGGATTAATAAAGTTCTTATCTTATCGTATCTTACCTTATCTTATCTCTTATCCACACTGAGATAGTCTTTTAAACACTCATGACACTGAGATACAGTCATTAAAACACTCATTACACTGAGATACTACTGAGACACTGAGTCTCATGTGTTTAATCAATATTTTGAGTGTAAAGATGACAGCAGCCTTATCTCCTCCCTCAGGTTACCATGTGGAGTATAAGGAGAGGAACAGTATGTTGTGGAAGAGAGCCAGCCAGGCTGCCATCAGGATGAAGGAACACAAGGTGACCGGTCTGACTGAAGGAATGGAGTATGAGTTCAGAGTCATGGCCATTAACCTGGCTGGCATCGGCAGACCAAGCCCTCCCACAGACCCCTATGTTGCCTTGGATCCCATTGGTAAGTCAGGGTTTCTGTCATATAGATAACCCTATCCCTAACACCTTTAAAAATTAGTAAAGGCTGTGGTAATTGCTTAATTAACTAATTGTTTTGTTGAGTTTTTAATGACATCTGTGGTGTACATTGTCAGATGCCCCCGGTTGTCCAGACGTCATCAGCATCACTCGGAGCACCGTGACCCTACAGTGGACGGAGCCGCAGTCCGATGGCGGCCACAGGCTGACCGGGTACATTGTAGAGAGGCGAGACCTGCCCTCCAAGATCTGGGTGAAGGCCAACAACGTGAACGTTGTAGATCCGGCCTTCACGGTGAAGGAGCTGCAGGAAGGATGCAAGTATGAGTTCAGGATCCGAGCTAAGAACTCTGCCGGAGCACTGAGCCCCCCCTCAGAGCAGACAGACACCATCATCTGTAGAGACGAATATGGTGAGATCACTTACATTACATAGAGAATATATTCATGCATATCTGCCTGCAGTACGTCACTTTGAATAGAAACAGGTAAATAATCTCATGCAATTCACGTTCATAACATTATATGTACATTGTTACAGTACATTTAATATATTATTTGAGCTATTGCAGTGTTTCCCAGCAGCAGCGGTGCTGAGGTGTGTGAGATTCACACATGTACTATGTTAATGTGCACATGAACAGAGTTGATGTGCGCATGCACAGTGCTGAGGTGCGTGTGCACAGTGCTGAGGTGTGCCGGCGTCATCAGGATGTGTCACCAGAGAGGTCTTGGTGTGCTCACTGATTCCAGCAGGGCTCTAGTGCTGCATTCCAACTGAAAGGGCCTTATATAATGGCATAACAACAAATATAATGCGAGTGCATTATGTGTGCCAGCCAATTTTTTGTTAGCACAAATACAGTTTTCAGTCTGCAATTTCTTGCCATGCTATTGTCTTGGTTTTGCTTCAGTTCACAATCAAATATGTACTTTCTATTATTAAGTCACTTTTGTTACTTCTTTCTATTTATGCTTCCCACATTTGGTCTGATAGAGTTAATGCCACCTACAGTATCACCATGCATTTGGTATTCTTCAATAGTAGAACACCGTTTTGCTGTCAGTGTTTTTCCACAGTATTTCTCAGACGACAATAATGACAATCTAATAATGGAGGACATACAGTAGGGGGTGCCTATGATATATATGTTTTTAAATAAAACAAATTTAATTTGGTATCATCAAGTCATTGTTTATATGTTTGTGTCCATCAGAGGCACCAACCATCATCATTGACTCCCAAGTGAAGGAGGGTCTGACGGTCCGGGCAGGAGACACCATCGTCATCACTGCCACGAGCATCATGGGTAAACCTGCTCCCACCTCATGCTGGTCCAAGTGTGGAAAGTACTTCAAGCCATCCGACATCGTCCAGATAGAAACCACCCCCACCTCCTCCACCCTGTCCATCAAGTATGCGGGCAGGAAGGACTCAGGAGAGTACATCATCGCTGCCAGTAACCCATTCGGTGTGAAGGAGGCGAGTGTTAAAGTCAAGGTCCTGGATGTCCCCAGTGTGCCTGGGCCTATTGAAGCCAGCGGTGTCTCCTCTGAGAAGGTCTCCCTGACCTGGACAGCTCCTACTGAGGATGGAGGCTCCCCCATTAAGTACTACACCCTGGAGAAGAGGGAGACCAGTCGTCTGCTCTGGACCATCCTGGAGGAGAAGGTCATGGACTGTCACTTTGTGGCCCACAAGCTCATCCAGGGCAACGAGTACATCTTCAGAGTGTCTGCAGTCAACCAGTACGGCACCAGCGAAGCGTCGCATTCAGAAGCAGTCAAGATGATAGATAAATATGGTATATTCTGATTTTGTTTATTTGTAAAAACATTGTAGTGAAAGTGATTGAATGTTTAACGTTTGTTATGTTCATGATGATAACATTATTTTTTTCTGTGTGCAGGTCCCCCCGGCCCACCATCTAAACCAGAGGTTGGAAATATTCAAGGACATTCAGTCACAGTGATATGGAGGAGGCCAGCAGAGGATGGAGGAAGTGACATCACAGGCTACTGTGTTGAGAAGAAGGAGAAAAATATGATGCGATGGGTCCGAGCCTCCAAGTGGTCCCTGGCTGAGCTGAGCTACGAGGTGAAGGGTCTAACCGAGGGCATGGAGTACGAGTTCCGAGTTATCGCTGAGAACAAAGCCGGCTCTGGAGAACCCAGCGAACCATCGATGCCTGTCATAACTAAAGTTGTTGCCTGTAAGTAAAACCTTCTCCTCTGTGGTCCATTTAAATCTAATATATCTCAAATATATGGACACTTTTTATACCAATATACCCCAGTTTCCATAACAACTACATCTGTGTTTTTCAGATGTACCTGGACCTCCAGTCAACCCAAGAGTTACAGACACGACCAAGACAACTGCCACTCTGAACTGGGGCAAACCCCTTAACAATGGAGGCCTGGAAGTCACTGGCTATATTATTGAGCACAAGAAAGAAGGCATAGAGGACTGGGTTAAGGACACCCCCTCATCGCCACTCAGAATTACAGAGTTTGTTGTTCCTGAGCTGGAAAGTGGAGCTAAATACCACTTCAGAATCAGTGCAGTGAATGCAGAGGGAGTGGGAGAAGCTGCAGAGACTCAGGAGTTGGTGGAGATTGTGGAACGTGCAGCAGAGCCTGACCTGGAGCTGGACATTGAGCTGAGGAGAACCCTAGTGGTCAGGGCCGGCTGCTCCATACGCCTGTTTGTGCCAATCAAAGGACGCCCTGCCCCTGCAGTCACCTGGACCAAGGAGGGAGGTCCTGTGCCTCGTGCAGTCATCGACAGCACTGAGTCATTCACCATGCTGCTCATCCCTGACAGCTCCAGGATTGATGCCGGAAAATATGAGCTCACCCTGGAGAACTCAGCTGGAAAGAAGAGCGCCAATATCAATGTCAGAGTTCTGGACTCCCCTGGACCTCCGATAAATCTCAAGCCAATCAAGATTGATAAAGAGAGCATTACTCTTCAGTGGGAGATGCCGCTTATTGATGGTGGAGCCAAGATCACCAACTACATTGTTGAGAAGAGAGAATCAACACGCAAGGCCTATGCTACTGTTGTCACAAACTGCCCAACCACTTCAGTAAAGATTGGAGATCTGGGTGAGGGATGTGAGTACTACTTCAGAGTGTCTGCAGAGAATGAGTACGGTATCGGTGAGGTGGTGGAAACATCTGATCCAATCCGTGCCTCCCAGGCCCCCACTCCTCCAGAGAGTATTATTCCTACTGACATAACTAAAAGCTCAGTCAGTCTGGCCTGGACGAAGCCCAGACATGATGGTGGAAGCAAAGTCACTGGCTATGTACTTGAGGCTCAGAAGAAGGGAACCGATCAATGGTCCCATGTGAACACAGTGAAGACTATGGATTTCACTGTCAAGAACCTCAATGAAAATGAGGAGTATGTCTTCCGTGTCATGGCTGTCAATCATTCTGGCAGAAGTGCTCCCCGGGAGAGCAAGCCCATTGTCATCAAAGAGTCCACTTCCCTGCCTGAGTTTGACCTGCGTGGCGTGTGTCAGAAGACCATCATTGCCAAGGCAGGAGACAACATCAAGGTTGAGATTCCAGTCATGGGACGTCCCAGACCAACAGTCTCCTGGCTGAAGGATGGTGGAGCTTTTAAAGTCACTCAGAGAACTAATGTCGAAACGACTGCTGCTACAGCTATTCTGACCATTAATGAATGCACTAGGGCAGACAGTGGCACATACACCATGACAGGAAAGAACATTGTGGGCTCTGTGTCTGACAACATCTTTGTTAAGGTCCATGACATCCCTGGGCCTCCCAAGGGACCCATTAAAATAGTTGAGATATCCCGAACCTACTGTGTCTTTGCCTGGGACACTCCTGACAACAACGGCGGAGTTCCCATCAACAACTATGTGGTTGAAATCAGAGACACAACTTCTCAGACATGGACTGAACTGTCTTCCACTGTCATCCGCACCATGTTCAAGGCTATTCGTCTCACCACTGGATCAGAATATCAGTTCAGAGTGAAAGCCAAGAACAGATATGGTGCTGGACCGCCAATCACATCAGAGAGTGTTGTGGCTGCTTATCCTTTCAAAGTTCCCGGACCCCCTGGCACTCCTAAGGTTGTTGCTTTCACCAAAGAAACAATGACAATTGGCTGGAACGAGCCTGTGTCCGATGGTGGAAACGAGATTATTGGATATCATGTAGAGAGGAAGGAGAGGAGCAGCATCATGTGGCAGAAGGTTAGCAAGTCTATAGAGAAAGGAAACCTCTTCAAATCCACTAACCTTGAAGATGGAGTGGCCTATGAGTTCCGTGTCTTGGCTGAGAACATGGCTGGAATCGGTAAGCCCAGCAAGGCATCAGAAGCCATGTTGGCCCTAGACCCTGTGGACCCACCGGGCCAGCCGGAGCCTCTTTATGTCAACAAGAACGTCATCACCATTCAGTGGACCAAGCCTGAATATGATGGTGGCTTTAAGATCACTGGCTACACTGTGGAGAAAAGAGACCTGCCTGCTGGTCGCTGGATCAGAGCCAACTTCACCAATATCATTGAGACGACCTTCACGGTGAGCGGACTGACTCAGGATGCAGCCTACGAGTTCCGTGTCATTGCGAGAAACTCTGCTGGTGCCGTGAGCATTCCTTCTGAGCCATCAGATCCAATCACTTGCAAAGATGACATTGTTGAGCCACGTATCATGGTTGATGCCATCTTCAAGGATGTTGTTCTTCTGAAAGCAGGGGAGAATTTCAAGCTTGAAGCTGATATTGCAGGTCAACCAATTCCATCCATGGCGTGGACCAAGAATGGGAAGGAGATTGAGAACACAATGAAACTGGATGTTAAGTTTACTGACCTGACAACCACCTTGCTCAACAAGGATTCTGTCAGAGCAGATGGAGGAGAATTTGTTTTGACTGCTACTAATGTTGGTGGATTTGCTAAACACATTTTCAATGTCAAAGTGCTGGACAGACCTGGGCCACCAGAGGGACCATTTGTGGTGTCTCATGTGACAGCTGACAACTGCATCCTGACCTGGACTCCACCAGCAGATGATGGCGGAGCCAAGATTGAAGGTTACATCATTGAGAAACGTGAATCAAGCAGACTGGCATGGACCAATGTGGTGTCCGACCTTCAGGTCACACAGTTCAAGGTCACCAAACTGCTCAAAGGAAATGAGTACATCTTCAGAGTGATGGCAGTGAATAAATATGGAGTTGGAGAGCCTCTTGATTCAGAGCCCACTATTGCTGACAACCCATACATACCACCAGACGCACCACAGAACCCTGAGGTCACCGCTCTCACTAAAGATTCAATGGTTGTTATGTGGCAGGCTCCTCAGAGCGATGGTGGTAGCCCTGTTACCAACTACAACATTGAGAGGAAGGATAAAATTGGGCTACGGTGGGTCAAATGCAACAAGAGGAAGGTCAAGGAATTGCAGTTCAAAGCAACAGGCCTTATTGTAGGACATGAATATGAGTTCAGAGTCATCGCTGAGAATGCTGCTGGACTGAGTGCTCCAAGTGTGGCTAGTCCGTTCTATAAGGCTACGGACACCCTGTACCAGCCTGGGCCCCCATGCAACCCCAGAACTCTTGACACCACCAAGTCCTCCATCACTGTTGCTTGGAACAAGCCTGTTTATGACGGTGGCTCTGACATCACTGGATACATCGTGGAAACCTGTGTGCCATCAGAGAAGGAGGATGATGAGGAATGGACCATTGTTACTCCAAAAGAAGGACTCCTGGCTACCTCCTTCACCATTATCAACCTGAAGGAAAACCAGGAATACAAGATTAACATATCTGCTGTGAATAGTGAGGGCATTGGAGAGGCAGCTTCAGTCCCTGATAATGCCAAGGCTGAGGATAGGCTCCTCCCACCTGAGCTGGACTTGGACGCCGAACTCCGCAAGGTGGTGAGCCTCAGAGCGTGCTGCACACTGAGATTGTTCGTTCTCATCAGAGGTCGGCCAGCACCTGAGGCCAAGTGGACCAAAGAAGACGGTGAGCCTGTTGAGAGGGCCACCATTGAGAGCACAACATCCTACACTTCACTTGTAATTGAAAATGTCAACCGATTTGACAGTGGAAAATACAACCTCACAGTTGAGAATAGCTCAGGATCAAAAACAGTCACAGTCCAAGTGAGGGTGCTTGATACACCAAGTGCACCACAGAATCTTAAAATCAATGGTATAACGAAGGAATCAGTCTCACTCCTCTGGGACCCTCCAGTAAATGATGGAGGAGTGAAGATTAAGAACTACATTGTTGAAAAACGAGAATCCACAAGAAAAGCCTATGCCACAGTCAATGCCAACTGCCATCACACCACCTTCACAGTCGACCAACTACAGGAAGGATGCAACTACTACTTCAGAGTTTTGGCTGAGAATGAATATGGTATCGGGTTTCCCATTGAGACTGGAGAGTCAGTCAAGGTATCAGAGAAACCACAGCCTCCAGGCAAAATCACTCTGAAGGATGTGACCAAGAACAGTGTCACTCTGTCTTGGGAGAAGCCAGAGCACGATGGAGGCAGCAGAGTGGGTTGTTATGTTGTTGAGATCCTGCCTAAAGGTGTTGATAAGTGGAGCCAATCTGTGATCGTCAAAGAGACTGAAGCCATCATCAGTGGTCTTAATGTAGGGGAGGAATACATGTTCCGTGTAGCAGCTAGAAATGAGAAAGGAACCAGTGACCCACGTCAAATCGGTGTGCCTGTGATCGTCAAGGATCTTGTAATTGCTCCAGTTGCCAAGCTCTTGTTCAACACATTCAGTGTGCTGGCAGGTGAAGACCTAACAGTGGAAATTCCATATGTGGCTCGTCCTAAAGCAGCTGTGTCCTGGGTAAAAGATGGCCAGCCTCTGAAGAGAACAACCAGAATGAACTTTGCTGCCGCAGATAAAATTCTGAACCTCAACATTAAGGAGGCTGCTAGAGATGATGTCGGCCATTACCTCATTACTCTCAGCAACACAGCTGGAGAGACAACTGCAGACATTGGCATTGTTGTACTAGACAAACCAGGTCAGCCAGGTGGTCCACTTAAGGTTGAGGATGTCACAGCAGACTCTGTAACCATCTCCTGGAATCCACCAGAATATGATGGTGGCTGTACAATCAACAATTACATTGTGGAAAAGAGAGACACATCAACCACCAACTGGATGGTTGTATCACCTAACCTAGCCAGGACTAAGATCAAGGCCAGCCGATTGAAGACAGGTTCTGAGTATCAGTTTAGGATCGCAGCAGAGAACAGATATGGAAAGGGTCCAGTTCTAGTCTCAGAGTGTGTTGTGGCCCAGTACCCATACAAGCTTTCCGGACCTCCAGGAACACCTTCCATCGCTGCCTCAACTAAGGACAGCATGGTCGTCATCTGGAACGAGCCTGTGAATGATGGTGGAAGTGCTATCTTGGGATACCATCTTGAACGCAAAGAAAGAAATAGCATTCTGTGGGTGAAACTGAACAAGTCTATTATCACTGACCAAAGCTTCAAGACTACTGGTCTAGAAGCAGGAATGGAATATGAGTTCCGTGTTTATGCTGAGAACATTGTTGGAATTGGCAAGGTCAGCAAAGTGTCTGAGGGTGTTATTGCTAGGGATCCTTGTGATCCCCCTGGCACCCCTGAGGCAACCAAGATCACGAAGGAGTCTGTGACTATTGTTTGGACCAAACCAGAGTATGATGGAGGTGCCAAGGTTACTGGTTATGTAGTGGAGAAGAAGGAGCTGCCTGAGGGCCGCTGGCTGAAGGCTAATTTCACAAACGTCATTGAGACGGAATATGTTGCAACAGGCCTCGTGGAGAACCAGCAGTATGAGTTCCGTGCAATTGCTAGAAATGCTGCCGGAGTGTTCAGCTGTGCCAGCTACAGCACAGGCCCTATCACTGCCAAGGATGAGATTGAACCTCCACGCATCAGTATAGACCCAGCATACACACAGACACTGGTGGTCAATGCTGGAGATACCTTCAAGATTGATGCAGATTTTCATGGCAAACCAGAGCCTTCTATCCATTGGATGAAAGGAGAGCAGGAGCTGGGAAATACAATTCACAGAGAGATCAAGAACACAGCCACACAAGCCTGCATTAATGTGAAGGAAGCAAAGCTTGAGGATGGGGGCCAATACATACTGCTGTTGAGGAATTCAGGAGGGGAAAAAGCTGTCACGGTGGACGTGGTCATCCTGGATAAACCTGGACAGCCTCAGAGCCTGGTAGTCACAGGAATCACAAAAGACAAATGCTGCCTTGCCTGGAAGGCGCCTCTGCAAGATGGTGGCAGCAAAATCTCCCACTACATTGTGGAGAGGAGAGAGACAAGCAGGCTGGTCTGGACTGTTGTTGAACCGAAGGTGGAGAATACTTGCCTAAAGATTAACAAGCTCCTGGAAGGAAATGAATACATCTTTAGAGTATGTGCTATCAATCAGTTTGGAGTTGGGGCAACACTTGAGTCTAGTGCTGTGAAAATTAAAGACCCCTATGTGCCACCAGCATCACCCAAGAGCCTGGAAATTTCAGAAATTAAGAAGGACTCAATGGTGCTCACCTGGGAAGCCCCCTCTGAAGACGGAGGTAGTCCTATCACTGGATACATCATTGAGAAACATGACAAGGAGGGCGTCAGGTGGACTAGATGCAACAGAAAGACGGTCACAGACTTGACATTCAAGATCACCAGACTAATGGAGAGTCACAGTTATGAATTCAGAGTTGTAGCTGAGAATGCAATCGGTGTTGGTGAGCCAAGCTCCCCAACTGTCTTCTACAAAGCTTTGGATCCAATCTTCAGGCCTGGCCCGCCACATCACCCTAAGGTCACTGACACTACCATGTCATCTGTATTCCTGTCATGGGCCAAACCTATCTATGATGGTGGCTGTGAGATTCAAGGATACATTGTTGAGTGCTGCACTACCACAGAAACAGCTGAGGTTCCAGCTGAAGATCAATTGTCTACAGAAAAAACTGCTGACGAATGGGCCATGTGCACACCACCAACTGGCATCAAAAACACCAAGTTCGAAGTTGCAAACCTGAAAGAGAATCACGCTTACAAATTTAGAGTCTGTGCCATTAACAAAGTTGGTGTTGGGGAGCATGCCGATGTGTCTGGGGCTATTGTTGCCCAAGACAAGACTGAAGAACCCGACCTGGATGTCGACCCAGAACTCAGGAAGATCGTAAACATCAAGGCTGGGGCTTCCCTCCGCCTGTTCATCCCCATCAGGGGAAGGCCCACCCCTACAATTAAATGGGACAAAGATGAAGCTGCACTCAAAGAGACTGCCCAGGTCGAGGTGACAAGCAGTTACACATCCCTTGTTATTGACAAAATGAGCAGGTATGACAGTGGAAAATATACAGTGGCCGCAGAAAACACCAGTGGAACTAAATCTGCATTTGTTGTGGTTCGTGTTCTTGATACACCAAGTGCACCTGTCAATTTGAAGGTCAAAGAAATTACAAACCACTCAGTAATACTAGCATGGGAATCGCCTCTTCTGGATGGTGGAGCCAAGATCAAAAACTACATTATTGAGAAGAGGGAGAGCACACGCAAAACATATGCTGCTGTGGTAACAAACTGTCATGAACTGTCCTGGAAGATCGAGCCACTGCAGGAGGGCTGTAGTTACTATTTCAGAGTCCTTGCTGAAAATGCACATGGTGTAGGCTTGCCTGCAGTAACCGTTGATCCTCTCAAAGTCTCTGAAGTCCCACAGGCTCCCAAGAAACTGATAGTCACAGACCAAACCAAAACCAGCATCTCTCTGGCCTGGGAGAAACCTGAGTATGATGGTGGTAGCAGAGTTCTACAATATCTGCTTGAGGTACAAGTGAAGGGTCAGGAGAAATGGTCTGGTGTAAACACATTCAAGACAATGGAAGCCACTGTTTCCAATCTGAACCAAGGAGAAGAGTATCTATTTAGAGTCACAGCTATGAATGACAAGGGAAAGAGCGACCCCAAGGTTCTACCCAGCCCAGTGGCAGCCAAGGACTTGGTGTATGAGCCTGATATTAGACCAGTGTTCAGCAGCTACAGCGTCAAAGTGGGGAAAGACTTTAGTGTTGACATTCCCATCTTTGGTCGTCCAAAACCAGTTGTGACTTGGTCTAAAGATGGTGGCCCTCTTAAGTTCACCACCAGAGTCAACATAACCAACACATTGAAACACACAACTCTTAGCATCAAGGAGGCAGTAGGAGATGATGGTGGAATGTACAGCATCAACGCTGCTAACTCTGCAGGAAAGAAGGACACAACCGTTGAAATTATTGTTCTTGATAAGCCCGGCCCCCCAGCTGGCCCTGTAAGATTTGATGAAATCACAACACAAAGTGTTACTATTTCCTGGGACCCACCAAAGCATAATGGTGGCTCCCAAATCTCCAACTACATTGTCCAAAAGAGAGACACAACTTCAACAACATGGGAGAATGTTAGCATCAACTATGCCAGAACCACAATCAAAGTGCCAAGGCTGAAGACAGGAGCTGAATATCAATTCAAGATCATTGCTCAGAACCGTTATGGCAAGAGTTATGGTCTCGACTCTCCTACTGTTGTTGCCCAGTATCCATACAGAGAACCAGGACCACCAGGCACTCCCTTCATTTCCTCTCTCTCCAAGGACTTCCAGGTGGTTGAGTGGCATGAGCCTGTCTCTGATGGAGGCAGCCCTGTGCTTGGCTACCATCTTGAAAGAAAAGAAAGAAATAGTATCCTGTGGGTCAAGATCAACAAAACTCTGATTCATGAGACGTCATTCAAGAGTCACCCCCTGGAGGAAGGTATTGAATATGAATACAGGGTGTCTGCAGAGAACATCGTGGGCATCGGTAGGTGCAGCAAGATCTCAGAAGGCTGTGTCGCCCGTGATCCCTGTGATTCTCCTGGTACCCCAGAGGCCGTCCATGTGACCAAAGACACCATCGTCATCCAGTGGACCAAACCTGAGTATGACGGTGGTAGCAACATTACTGGCTACACTGTGGAGAAACGGGACCTACCAGAAGGCCGCTGGATAAGAGCAAACTTCACTAATGTAATTGAAACGCAGTTCACTGTTACTGGCCTGACTGAAAATGCACAATATGACTTTAGAGTCATTGCTAAGAACGCAGTTGGCACTATCAGCAAGCCATCTTACAACAGCGGACCAATAATTGCAAGTGATGAGGTGGAGGCGCCTAAATTCTCTATTGACCCTGCATTTACTAAGACAATCATCATTAATGCAGGAGAAACATTCAAGTTGGACGCTGATGTCCATGGGAAGCCACTACCCACAATCCAGTGGATTAAGGATGACAAGCCAGTTGAGAATACACTGAGGTTGGAGATCAAAAACTCAGACAACCATGCCATGATAACTATCAAGGATTCTGTCAGGGTTGACGGCGGACTTTACGCTCTCCAGTTGACAAATGTTGCTGGCACTGAGATTGTTCAGTTCAAGGTTGTGGTCCTAGATAGACCAAGCCCATGCGAAGGACCTCTCCGTGTAACTGGAGTGGCTGAAGATAGATGCACGTTGGCATGGCGGGCCCCTCTTCATGATGGAGGAAGTGCGATTACACGCTACATCATTGAGAGGAGAGAGACTAGCCGTCTGGCTTGGACTGTTGTCACCAACAACTGTGAAGCCAGCTGTTTCAAGGTCACCAAGTTACTGGAAGGCAATGAATACATGTTCCGTGTCATGGCTGCTAACAGCTATGGAGTCAGTGAATCACTGGAATCTGCGGCAGTTGTAATGAAAACACCTTTTGTTCCACCTGGGCCTCCTCATGTTGAGGATGTGTCTCACTTCGCCCACGATGGAATGACCATCACCTGGTCTGCTCCCGAGAGTGACGGTGGTAGTGAGGTCACCAACTACATAATTGAAAAGAAGGACAGAACTGGAATCCGTTGGACGAGATGCAACAGACAGAAGGTGACTGACCTCTCCTTCAGAGTGACTGGTCTCACTACTGACCATGAGTATGAGTTCAGAGTAGCTGCTGAGAATGTGGCTGGGGTGGGCGAACCAAGCATGCCAACCTCCAGCTATAAGGCCTGTGATCCCAAGTACAAGCCTGGTGCACCAGTGTATGTGAATGTAATTGACTCCACCAAGACCTCCATCACAGTTTCATGGGGCAAGCCTCTGAGTGACGGAGGCTCTGCTATCCAGGGATATGTCGTAGAGGTCTGCAAGGCTGAGGAGGAGGAGTGGACCATGGTTACCCCACCCACTGGTCTCCGTGTCAACAAGTATGAAATCTCCAAACTCACTGAGGGTCAAGAATACAAGATCCAAGTGTGTGCTTTGAACAAGCTTGGAGTGGGAGAACCAACAGCTATCTCAGGAACAGCTAAGCCAGAGGAGAGGGTAGACCCACCACAGATTCACCTGGACTCTGAGCTAAGGAAAGGAATCACTTTGAAGGCAGGAGGGTCTGTTAGGATCAACATCCCCTTCAAGGGAAGGCCAACACCTGAAATCAAGTGGACTAAAGATGAGGGTGAACTGACAGAGAAAGCAGTTGTTGAGAAGGCCCTCAACCAAACCCAGCTGTCTATTGACACATGTGACAGAAGCGACTCAGGAAAATATATCCTTTCCCTGACAAATAGCAGTGGTACTGTGTCTGAGTATGTGTCTGTTAAGGTCCTGGATGCACCCGGCGCCCCTCTGAAACTTCAAGTAAAAGAAATCAAGAAAGACTCTGTCACCCTTGTCTGGGAAGCACCACTCATTGATGGAGGCTCTAAGATCAAGAACTATGTCATTGACAAACGTGAATCAACCAGGAAAGCATATGCCAACGTTTCCACCAAATGCTCCAAGACAACATTCAAGGTTGAAAACCTGATTGAGGGTGCTATGTACTACTTCAGAGTCATGGCTGAGAACGAGTATGGCATTGGTCAGGCTATTGAAACCAAGACAGCATCCAAGGCCTCTGAAGTTCCACTGCCTGTTGGAAAAGTTTTCCTCACTGATGTAACAAAGGTCAGTGCATCCCTGGCCTGGGAGAAACCTGAACATGATGGCGGCAGCAGGATTGCTGGCTACCTGATTGAGATGCAGCCCAAGGGCACAGACAAGTGGGGTGTTGCAACCAACACAAAGACTTGTGAAGGCACAGTCACAGGTCTTAGTTCTGGGACAGAGTATTTGTTCCGTATTATTGCTTACAATGAGAAGGGAAAGAGTGAGCCTAAGCCACTTGCTGCACCAGTCATCGCCAGTGACATGACTATTGAACCTTGTGTTAAGATGCAATTCAGCACTTACAGTGTATTGGCTGGTAAGGATCTGAAGATACATTTCCCTGTGCTTGGCAGACCCAAACCTAGAGTCAGCTGGGCCAAGGATGGCCAATCTCTAAAGGTAACTTCTAGACTCAATGTGGTTAACACTCTTACAACAACTGGAATTCACATCACTGAGGCTTGCAAGGAGGATTATGGTAAATATTCCATCACAGCAGTTAACACAGCTGGAACAGTCACTGAGGAGGTCAGCATCATCATCTTGGACAAACCTGGCCCACCAACTGGTCCCATTAAAGTGATTGAAGTGAGCAATACCTTTGTCCACCTGTCCTGGGACGCTCCAGAGTACACTGGTGGATGCCAGGTGAAGAACTATGTAGTTGAAAAGAGAGAGACCACCACAACTACCTGGCAGACAGTCACGGCCCAGCTCGCCAGAACTGCATGCAAGATCACCAAATTAAAGACTGGAGCTGAATACCAGTTCAGAATCATTGCTGAAAACAGGTATGGAAAGGGCACATCTCTTGACTCCAAGGCCATTGTCATCCAGTATCCATACAAACTCCCAGGGCCTCCAGGAACTCCATATGTGAAGTCTGCAACAAAGGAGATGATGATCATTGAATGGAATGTGCCTGTTAATGATGGTGGTAGTTCAGTTATCGGCTACCATCTGGAGAGTAAGGAGAGAAGCAGTATTCTATGGAACAAGCTCAACAAGACCCTCATCAATGACACTGAATTTAAGATCTGCAACCTGGAAGAAGGTATTGGATATGAATTCAGGGTGTATGCTGAGAACATTGTGGGTGTTGGCAGATGTAGCAAAGTGTCAGACTCCTTCGTGGCTCGTGACCCTTGTGATCCTCCTGGTGCCCCTGAGGCTATACATATCTCCAAAAACATCATTAAGATCCAGTGGACCAAGCCACAATACGATGGTGGGAGCAAAATAAATGGATACATCGTGGAGAGGAAGGACCTAGCTTCCCCTGAGGCACGCTGGATCAGAGCTAACTTCACCAATGTCATTGAGACTGAGTACACTACCACTGGACTCACAGAAAATGAACAGTACGAGTTCAGAGTCATTGCCAGGAATGCAGCTGGCGTGTTTAGTGAGCCTTCAGACAGCTCTGGACCTATTACTGCTACCGATGAGATTGAACCACCAAGGGCCTCTATGGATCCCAAATACAAGGATGTCATTGTTATCCATGCTGGGGAGAATCTGCTCTTTGATGCAGATATATATGGCAAACCACCCCCTGAAGCCCAGTGGCTGAAGGAGGGCAAGGAGATGGACAAAGCGCTCCGCATTGAAGTTAAGAACACACAGAAACGTGCTGCGATGGTGATTAAAGATGTCACCAAGCTGGATAGTGGCCACTATGACCTCAGCCTCCAAAACCTGGGTGGTGTGAAGACCTTCCCCATCACTGTAAAGGTTCTGGATAAACCTGGGCCCCCCATTGGACCCATCAGAGTGACTGGAGTCATGGCTGACCGATGCATCCTTTCCTGGTCAGAGCCGGTTCTGGATGGTGGAGCGAACATCACACATTACATCCTAGAGAAGAGAGAGACCAGCAGGTTGTCCTGGACAGTGGCTGCACCAAGCATTAAGGCTCTCTACTATAAAATTGTTAACTTGATGGCTGGAAATGAATACCTTTTCAGAGTCAGGGCAGTGAACAAATATGGGGCTGGTGATTACTTGGAGACAGAACCTGTTATTGCACGTAACCCATACAAGCCCCCAAGTGCTCCTGGAGGTCCTGAAGCAAGTCAGATCACAAAGGACTCCATAGTTCTCTCCTGGACTGCACCAGAGCAAAATGGTGGTATTGATATCGATGGCTACCATCTTGAGAAGCGTGACAAGGATGGTGTGAGGTGGACCAAATGCAACAGGCAGAAACTCACCGAAACACACTTCAAAGTGACAGGACTTATGACAGACCACTTCTACGAGTTCCGCGTTGCTGCTGAAAATGAAGCTGGGATGGGAGAACTGAGTGAGCTCTCTCTGTTGTACAGGGCATGCGATGCCACCACGCGGCCTGGACCTCCCCACCACCCTAAGGTTACAGACTACACCAAGTCATCAGTGTCTCTTTCCTGGGGCAAACCTCACTCTGATGGTGGAGCTTACATCAAGGGTTACATTGTGGAGATGAGGGAGTACAAACCAGAGCCCGAGGAGGTGGAGGAGGCAGAAGTGGCACCAGCAGTGGAGGCTGCAGTTGAAAAGGAATGGAGCATATGCACTCCTCCTGCTGGCATCCAGGCAACTAAACTCATCATACCAGATCTAAAAGAGGGTGGAGAATTCCAGTTCCGTGTTTGCGCTATCAACTCTGAGGGAGTGGGAGAGGCTGCTAAGGTCAGTGGCACTGTTGTCACCACAGAGAAAGTGGAGGCTCCAGAAATTGAACTACATGCTGACCTCAGAAAGGTGGTGTCTGTCCGTGCTGGTGGAACCCTGCGTCTGTTTGTCACGATCAGAGGAAGGCCAGAACCTGCTGTCAAATGGGAGAAGGTGGAAGGCAGTCTGACTGACCGTGCTGTCATTGAGGCAACCAGCTCATACACTATGCTTGTTATTGACAATGTAAATCGCTTTGACAGCGGCAAATATTCCCTAACCTTGGAAAACAATAGTGGAACCAAATCTGCAGTTGTTGCCGTTAGAATTCTTGACACACCTAGTGCTCCGCAGAAGTTCACCATCAAGGAGCTCAAAAAGGATTCAGTGACTCTTTCCTGGGATACCCCACTTACCGATGGTGGGTCTAAAATCACAAACTACATTGTGGAGAAGAGGGAGTCCGTCAGAAAAGCCTACACCACTGTAACAAGCAACTGTACAGCCAACTCCTTCAAGGTTGAAGAGTTGCCTGAAGGTGGCATGTTCTACTTCCGTGTCTGTGCTGTTAACGAGTATGGCCAAGGACAGACGGTTGAAACTAAAGAAGTCAAGGTGTCTGAGGTGCCATTGCCTCCAAACAAAATTATCCTCACTGATGTCACAAAGAGCAGCGTGTCGCTTGCTTGGGAGAAGCCTGCCCATGATGGCGGCAGCAAAGTTATGTGCTACAATGTTGAGTTTAAGCCTAAATCTGGTGATAAGTGGGGCACAGCATGCACAGTAAAAGTACCGGAAGCCACTATTCCTAACCTGACTCCTAATGAAACATATTCATTTAGAATTGTTGCTATTAACGAGAAGGGAAAGAGTGACCCTAAGGAACTTGGAATTCCTGTTGCTGCCAAAGATGTTGCTATTGAACCCTCTGTTAACCTGTTGTTTACCACATACACTGTGAAGGCTGGAGATGATCTGACGGTTGAGGTCCCAGTAAGAGGAAGGCCAAAACCTGTTATTTCCTGGAAAAAGGATGGACTTCCTTTGAAGCAAACATCATCAATGACCATCCTGAACAGTGCAACCGCATCCAAGATCATTATCAAGGAAGCAGGAAGAGAACATGTCGGCAAATATGAGATCACACTGGCCAACACTGGTGGTACAGTCACTGCAGACATTGGAGTAATAGTTCTTGATAAGCCAGGACCACCCAAAGCTTTCAAAGTGGATGCCGTTACCTCAGACAGCATCACAGTATCCTGGTCTTCACCAGATTATGATGGTGGCTGCTCTATCAGCAGCTACATTGTGGAGAAGAGGGATACAAACTCACAAGAATGGCAGCTGGTAGCAAGCAATGTTGCTAGAACTGCTTTTAAGGCTGGTCGTCTGACACACAGAGCAGAGTACCAGTTCCGCATCTATGCAGTCAACCGTTACGGAAAGAGTACGTATTTGGATTCTCCTGGAATCACCGCTCAGTATGACTTCAAACAACCTGGTTCTCCTTCTACTCCCATCGTAAAGCTGGCCACCAAGTCCTACATGCTGGTGACTTGGAATGAGCCTGTCAATGATGGAGGTAGCACTGTTCTGGGCTACCACCTGGAAAAGAAGGAGCGCACTAGTATCCTCTGGAACAAGATCAACAGAGGCATGATCAAAGACACAGAGTACAAGGTCAGCGGTATCGAGGAGGGGATGATGTATGAGTACAGAGTGTATGCTGAGAACATTGCTGGAATTGGTAAATCTAGTAAGGCCTGTGAAGCTGTAGCAGCTAGAGACCCATGTGATCCTCCAGGCACACCCGTGGTCACTGCAGTCACCAGAACATCTGTTTCCCTGACTTGGACTAAGCCAGAGTATGACGGTGGAGCCAAGGTGTCTGGATACACTATTGAATCCAGAGACCTTCCTGAAGGTCGCTGGACCAGATGCAACTTCACCAATGTGCCAGAGACCTACTATGACGTGACAGGCCTCACAGAAAACAGCCAGTATGACTTCCGTGTTATTGCCAAGAATGCAGCTGGGTTGTTCAGTGAGCCATCGGACACAACTGGCTCCATCACTGTCAAAGATGATGTTGAGCCACCACGCATCATGATGGATGTCAAGCTCAGAGACACCGTTGTTGTGAAATCAGGAGAGACTCTGAAGATTAATGCTGATCTTGCTGGACGGCCTGCTCCTGTTGTGTCCTGGACCAAGGATGGTAAGGAGATTGAACTGAGAGCCCGTATCCAGGTTGTTTCAACAGAAACCAGCACCTCAGTCATCGTGAAGGATTGTATTCGAAGAGACTCTGGCCAGTATACTCTAACTCTACAGAACATTGCTGGAACTGTCACAATGCCAGTGAACTGTGTGATTCTTGATAAGCCAGGGCCTTGTGCAGGTCCTCTACAAATTACCGGTCTGACATCGGAGAAGTGTACTCTGTCATGGGGACCTCCTCAGGAGGCTGGCGGTGCAGAGATTGCTCACTACATTGTGGAGAAGCGGGAAACCAGCCGCTTGGCCTGGACACTCGTGAAAGGAGACCTCGTAAAAACATTTTGTCAAGTCACAGGATTGCTCAAGGGCAATGAATACATCTTCAGGGTCTTGGCAGTCAATAAGCATGGACTGGGTGAAGCCCTTGAGTGTGATGCAGTCAAGATAACAGATCCATACACTCTCCCCTTGGCTCCTTACAGTGTTGAGGTCACAGCCATAACTGGAGATTCAATGACCCTCACTTGGTCCAAGCCGGTCTCTGACGGCGGAAGCCCCATCATCGGTTACGTTGTTGAGCGACGTGAGAAGACAGGCATGCGCTGGATCCGTGTGAACAGAGAACCAGTGATCGAGTGCACCACAGTGGCACCAAAATTGCGCAAGGGCTGCGAGTATGACTTCAGAGTTTATGCTGAGAATGCTGCTGGCTTGAGTCTCCCAAGTGATGCCTCTGCTTCACAAAGAGCAGCAGATGCTCTGGTTGTTCCTTGTCGCACCACCAAGCCAAAGATTGTGAACTCTACTAAAGACACTGTGACCATTGTCTGGAAACCACCAACAGCTGACGGTGGTGCACCTGTCATTGGATACAGAGTAGAATACAGAGAGTACATCCACAGACCACAGCCTGAGGTTGAGGAGGAGGAAGAGTATGAGGATGAGGAAGAAGTGCTTGAAACGCCAGAGGAGCTGGCAAGATGGATTGAAGCCATTCCTCTCACCAAGAGTCTTGAGTTCACCGTCCCAGGGCTGAAAACAGATACCAAATATGAGTTCTGTATTCTGGCCATAAATAAGGTTGGCACCAGTGTGAGGAGCCTATATTCAGATCCAGCTGTTGCAATGGACAGAAGTGCAGAGCCTTCATTTGATGTTGACTTTGATATGCGCAAGATGCTTGTTGTCAAGCATGGAATCGCATTTACTCTGAATGTACCATTCAAGGGAAAACCAGTACCATCTGTGGGATGGGCCAAGGAGGGAGTCAATCTCAAGGTTAGAGGAACCATTGAATCAACAGAATCCTGCACTTCCCTGACCATCGAGAACTCAACCAGAAATGACTCTGGAGAGTACTCTGTCACCATTGAATCTCCTCTGGGAACAGCAACTATGCCCATGGTAGTCAAAGTGCTGGACTCTCCTGGACCTCCAGTCAATGTGAAAGTAACAGCGGTGACCCGGGATTCTGCTAGCCTCATCTGGGAAGCTCCTGAGAATGACGGTGGTGACATTGTGAAGGCCTACCATGTTGAGAAGCGGGAGGCCAGCAAGAAGGCCTGGGTGTCTGTGACCAGTAACTGCCATGCCCTGGCTCACAAGGTAGAAGACCTACAGGAAGGAGCCTTCTATTATTTCAGAGTCATCGGAGAAAATGAATATGGAGTGGGAGTTCCCCAGGAGGCCAAGCATGGAACAAAGATAACAGGTAAATGTTGTTAATAATTAATCAAAGTAAATATGATAAAAAAACGAATACGCTAACTAATGTGAACTGCTTAATTTTCTTAATGATCCATTTATTTTTGTTTTCAGAGGTGCCAAGTATTCCCATGAAACTTGGAGTTGCAAATGTTACCAAGGACAGCGTCACAATTGCTTGGACCCGACCAGAGTATGATGGTGGTAGTAGGGTGACTGGCTATCTCATTGATGCCGTGGAGAAGGGACAGAACAAGTGGGTGAAGTGTGCTACAGTAAAGACCATGAGCCACACCATCAAGAGTTTGAGGGAAGGTGCTGAGTACTTCTTCAGAGTTCGTGCTGAGAACCATGCCGGGCTTAGTGAGCCCAAAGAGATGATTGTACCTGTTGTTGTCAAAGAAATACATGGTATGTACTCCTGGCTTATTTTCACTCAAGTGCTGTATATATATTTTGTATGTGTTTAATCCAGAATCTTCCTAACCATTTTTTGCACTTAATTCAAACAGAATCTCCTGAGTTTGATCTGAAGAACTACCCCAAGAACACTGTCTATGTAAGAGCAGGTGGCAACCTGACCTTTGAGATTCCTCTCAGTGGCAAGCCCATGCCTAAAGTGACCATGTCCAAGAACAATGTGGTTATCAAGGGATCCAAGAGGCTGCTGACTGAAGTCACCCCAGAGAGCCTCACCATCACCCTGAATGAGAGCACCACTAGTGATGCTGGAAGATATGAGGTCACTGCCTCTAATGTAGGCGGAACAACCAAGATCCCCATCATCTTCGTAGTGCTGGACCGTCCGGGACCTCCTGTTGGCCCAGTGGAGGTGGGAGAGATTGGAGAAAGTACTGTGTGTCTGAAATGGTCTCCTCCGGGCTACGATGGAGGCAGCCCAGTCACAAACTATGTTGTTCTCCGACGTGAGACCAGTACTCCAAACTGGACAGAGGTCTCCACGAACATTGCCCGAAGTGCAATCAAGGCAACAAAGCTAACCAAGGGAGAGGAGTATCAGTTCAGAATCAAGGCAGAGAATCGCTATGGAGTCAGTGACCACATTGACACCAAACCAATCACGGTCAAGCTTCCTTACAGTATGTTTTCCTTTGGTGCTATATCTTCATTATGTGTATTCATGTAAATTGATTTTTGATCTGTGTACAATATTGTTAATGCCACATTTTGTTGACTTCAGCCATCCCTGGTCCGCCATCCACCCCCTGGGTCAGCTTCGTCTCCAGAGAGAGCCTGATGGTCTGCTGGCATGAGCCTGTGGTGGACGGTGGGAACCAGGTGTTTGGATACCACCTCCAGATGAAGGAACGAAGCAGCATCCTGTGGCAGAAGGTGAACAAGACGGCCATCGCAGCCAACCAGTCGAGAGTCACCAACATCTGCCCTGGTCTCTTCTATGAGTTCAAGGTGGCTGCAGAGAACACAGCTGGAATTGGCAAGATGAGCAAAACATCAGAGGAGGTGCTGGCTATTGATGCCTGCGGTAAGTGTTATTATTGTATGTTATTATATTATTAGCTAATTAAATCGTTCGATAAAATATGTTTTTAGTTTTTTAGTTTTTAGTTTTTAGCTTTTAGTTTGAAGTTAACACTCTATTTTTCTTCAGAGCCCCCATCCAATGTGCATGTGACAGAAGTCACCAAGAACTCAGTCAGCTTGGCCTGGCAGAGGCCACCTTACGACGGCGGCAGCAAGATCACCGGCTACAGCGTAGAAAGACGAGAGGCTCCCAATGGACGATGGGTGAAGGCGAACTTCACTAACATCATTGAGATGGGCTTCAACGTTTCTGGTCTCAACCTGGATGAGTCCTATGAGTTCAGAGTCTACGCCAAGAACGCTGTCGGCTCAGTGAGCAACCCATCTCTCATCGCTGGCCCAGTCACGTGTGTTGATTTATGTGGTAAGTGACAAGTTCTATTCATGATAAATATTCAGTATGTGGATATTTTCAACTTCTTTACTAAAATCCATGTATTATGTCTCAGGTGCTCCAGCGATTGACCTTCCTCCAGAATACCTGGATGTCGTCCAGTACAATGCTGGAGTTGCAGTGAAACTAAGGGTGGGAATCATTGCCAATCCTCTGCCAACGATTGAGTGGCTAAAGGATGGGAAGGAGCTTGTATCCTCCTCCATACTGTCTGTTGAGAGCACAACAGACTCCTCTGGTGTGCTCATCAAGGACGCCACTCGCTTCAACACTGGCACATACGAGATCAAGATCAAGAACATTCTGGGCTCTGCATCTGCATCAATCAGAATTGAAATCCTTGGTAATTTTTTCATCCTCTACATTTTTTATAAGCATCTTTATAGCTTGACAAATAATAATAATAATAATGTGTTGACGTGTTTATCTTTCTACCTCCCACAGACAAGCCTGGGCCCCCAGCTGGTGAAATTACGTTCAACTCGGTCACAGCTGACCGTATTGTCCTGAGCTGGGCGGCGGTGCCCGAGGCTGACCAAGGTGGCTCCAAGGTGACGCACTACGTGGTGGAAAAGCGTGAGACCAGCAGAGTGGTTTGGTCCACGGTGTCAGACTGCTTGGAGCAGACCCATGTCAGTGTAACAAAGCTGATGAGAGGAAATGAATATGTGTTCCGAGTGATGGGGGTCAGCAAGCTGGGAGTTGGAGAAGCTCTTGAGTCAGAGCCAGTCGTAGCTAAGAACGCCTTTGGTAAGTATTTTAACACTATGTTACAACGTTATTAATTACTGTGAGTTAGCCATGTTCAGTGGAATGTTTCACAACTATAACTGCATGCACTCTGTGTTTCTGCAGTGACTCCTGGGCAGCCACGTACCCCTGAGGTGAACACCACCACCAAGACCACTATGGTGGTGGAATGGGACAAACCAGGTATGGATGGAGGCAGTGCCGTCACTGGCTACTACTTGGAGAGACGTGACAAGAAGAGCTTGCGCTGGATCAGAGTTTACAAAGACCCGATCACTGACACCAAGCAGACCATCTACCATCTGACGGAGGGTAATGAGTACCAGTACCGCGTATGTGCCATCAACAAGGCAGGAGAAGGGCCACTCTCTGAGGTCTCGGACTACTACAGGGCAGCTGATCCAGTCGGTAGGTCCAGAACAATTACTTGTATGATGATGATGTGTGTTCTGTTGCTCCTCTTCAGCTTTAACACCCTACCTATTCTACTTCGACACCAGATCCTCCAGATGAGCCTTGCAAGCTGAAGGTGGTGGATTCCACCAAAACATCCATCACTTTGGGATGGTCCAAGCCTGAATGGAATGGAGGCAGCGATGTCATCAGCTACATGATGGAGAAGCTGGTGGAGGGAGAGGAAGAATGGGCCTTTATCACCTCCAAGGGAGAAGTTAAAACCACAGAATACACAGTCCATGACCTGAAACCAGATGTCAACTACTTTTTCAGAGTGTCTGCCGTCAACTGTGCTGGTCGTGGAGAGCCTCTGGAGATGACTGAGCCTGTGCAGGCCAAGGACATCCTGGGTATGGGAAACTCACACTTCCATCACAACACTACTAGTTTATTCATGATGTCTACACTATACTCTGTACAACAGCATAGATTAGCACAACTTCCATCAAGTACAACAATACTGGTTTATTCATGATGCCTACACTATATTCTATACTACAGTGTAGATTACAACATTTTGAAGGAGTTTATGTGTGACAAACTCATATGCTATATCTTCTGCAGAGGAGGCCCAGGTAGACCCAGATGTAGCCATGAGAACTCACTACATCGTCAAGGCAGGAAAGGATGTGGAGCTGTCTGTTCCCCTGAAAGGAAGACCTGCACCCACAGCATCCTGGAGTAAGGGAGAGGAGTGCATCAACAACGAGCCAAAATATGAGTTCCACCACTCAGACACAACCTCAGTCCTCGTCATGCGTGAGGTGACCAGGCTCGATACTGGAAAATACAACATCAAGATTGAGAATGGGGTGGGAGAGCCCAAGACACTGACCCTCTCTGTGAAGGTCCAAGACACTCCTGCTCAATGCAGGAACCTGGTTCTGAAGGATGTGACTCGTGGGAAGTTGACACTCTGCTGGGAGACACCCCTTCTGGATGGTGGAGCTGAAATCACCAACTACATCATTGAGAAGAGAGAGTCCTCCAAGAGGGCATATTCTGTTGTCACCAACAAATGCACAGACACAACGTACATCATTGAAGACCTCTCTGAGAAAACATCTTTCTTCTTCCGCGTGTCAGCGGAGAATGAGAATGGCATTGGCGACCCATGTGACACTGTTGAGCCAGTGAAGGCTACAGAGGTACCAGGACCGGTCAAGGAAGTAGCTATGAAGGATTCGTCCAAGACCTCCGTTACTCTACAGTGGTTGAAACCTGATTATGATGGCGGTAGCATCATCTCCGACTATGTGATTGAGAAGAGGCTGAAGAGTGAGGAGGAATGGTCCCTGGGAGGAACCAGCAAGCAGTGTGAGTGTGAGGTAAAGAAACTGAAAGAACATGCAGACATGTTCTTCAGAATTGCTGCCAGGAATGAAAAGGGTCAAGGGGACTTTGTTGAGGTTGGGCCAATCAAGGTGATCGACTACATTATTACACCTGAGGCCTGTCTTGCAGACTACCCAGGAGGAACCTTTAGTGTTCGCCTGGGACACAACATCCACATTGAGCTGCCCTACAAGGGCAAGCCGAGACCTAGTACTCTGTGGCTGAAGGACAGCCTCCCTCTGAAAGAGAGTGACCAGATCCGCTTCAAGAAAACTGAGAGCAAAGCCACCCTAATGATCAAGAATGTAACAAAGGACAATGAGGGCAAATACACATTGACCCTTGACAACAAGGTCAATAGGAAATCCTTCCACATCCATGTTATCACACTGGGACCACCGTCCAAGCCAATCGGACCGATCCTCTTGGATGAGGTAAGAGCAGAGAGCATCATGATCTCCTGGGAGGAACCCAATGACGACGGAGGTGGGGAAATCACTTGCTATAGTGTGGAGAAGCGTGATGCCACTCAGTCTGACTGGAAGATGGCCTGCTCCAGTGTGGAAGGCACACAGTTCAAGATCCCTAACCTGATCAAGGGAGTGCAGTATCAGTTCAGAGTGTGTGCTGAGAACAGATACGGTGTGAGTGAGCCACTGCTATCCCAGATGGTTATCGCTAAGCACCAGTTCAGGCCTCCAGGCCCACCAGGAATGCCCTTTGTGTACAACGTCACCAACGATGGCATGACCATCCAATGGGAGGAGCCCATCTACGACGGTGGCATGCCCATCCAAGGTTTCCATGTGGAGAAGAGGGAGAAGAACAGCATCATGTGGCAGAAGGTGAACACCATGCTGGTGACCAAGAGGGAGTACCGCATTCTGGGCCTGATTGAGGGCCTGCAGTACTCCTTTAGAGTCTACGCCCAGAACGACTCTGGATTCAGCAGGATGAGTGACGAGAGCAAGCCAATCATGGCTGTCTCTCCTGTTGGTAAGACTTGCACACTCATACTCATAATGTCTGTAGTTAATGTCATATTGTCAATATACTAATGAACTTGTTTTCCAGATCCTCCTGGTCAGCCGGATTACACCGACGTGACTGGTGACTCTGTGAGCTTGAAGTGGGATGCTCCCAAACGAGACGGTGGCAGTAAAATCACTTCCTACAGTATTGAGAAACGGCAGGGCCAGGGTCGCTGGTTCAAGGCTAACTTGACAGAAGTTCATGACTGCCAGTACACAGTCACTGGCCTGACTGTGAACGAGCGCTATGAGTTCAGAGTCATCGCCAGGAATGCGATTGGCGTTGTCAGCCCACCTTCCAACTCCTCTGGTTTCATCGTTGTCAGAAGTGAAAATGGTGAGGGTTTACTTCATGACATTTTAGAACCAAGAGCTCAAAACTCTCAGAAAACTATACTACTTAAATAAATAAGTTGATTAAAAATTAAC
Source organism: Laemonema laureysi (assembly GCA_900303225.1). Classification (NCBI taxonomy): domain Eukaryota; kingdom Metazoa; phylum Chordata; class Actinopteri; order Gadiformes; family Moridae; genus Laemonema; species Laemonema laureysi. The sequence continues at coordinate 24,474 of OMNS01061472.1, read as the reverse complement.
CTGTAATATTTATCTCTTGTTATTTAGCTGCTCCAAACATTGAGTTTGGTCCCGAGTACTTTGAGGGTCTGACAGTAAAGGCAGGAGACAACATCCGACTAAAGGTGACCATCACCGGCCGTCCTGTTCCCAAAGTGGTGTGGTACCGAGATGGAGTGGAGATCACCAAAAAGATCATGGATATCATCAACATGGCTGGATCCAGCACACTGTTTGTCAGAGATGCTGATCGTACACACAAGGGTCTCTACACTGTTGAGGCCACCAATGGCTCTGGAATCAAGAAGGAGACTATTAATGTCCAAGTCCAAGGTGCATTATTAGTATTAGTTACAGAACTAAATGGATGTATTTTGCCAGAGCGTGTTGAGATAAATATGAAATGATTAATGTAATATATACTTATATAATATGAAATATTCAATTACCTTGTGTCTTGATGCAGACACCCCTGGGGAGCCGGTGGGACCCATCACCTTCAGCAGCATCTCTGAGGGCAGGTGCACCCTGTCCTGGAGCCCTCCAGAGAACGACGGCTGCTCTGAGGTTTCCCACTACATCATTGAGAAGCGTGAGACAGCCAAGATATCTTGGGCCATGGTTTCTGATGATTGCAAGGAATGCAACTTTAATGCCACCAAGCTGATCAAAACCAATGAGTACCAGTTCAGGGTTTCTGCTGTCAACAAGTTTGGAGTGGGCAGACCTCTGGACTCCACTCCTGTCATTGCTCAGTTGCAATACAGTAAGTTTGATGTTACTAACTTGGGTGGCTCTGCACTCTTGCAGGAAACTTGACTTTCACTGTCAGTAATATTAATAATAATAATAATAATAATAATAATAATAATAATAATAATAATAATAATAATAATATAA
>OMNS01061472.1:2074-23575 GCA_900303225.1 Laemonema laureysi | reverse complement strand
TAAAGAATAAAAATACATATAATAATAAGTATAAAGAATAAAGAATTAATATTTCCCCAGCCACCCCAGATGCCCCAGGAACTCCTGATGCCACGGAGGCCAGCGGAGACAGCATCACACTAGCCTGGATGGCGCCCACGTCTGACGGAGGAGACCCCATCCAGTACTACATCCTGGAGAAGCGTGAGAAGAAGACCACCCGCTTCTACAAAGTGATCACCAAGAAACCCATTGTTGAAGGAGCCCACAAGGTGCTCCACCTCACAGAGGGAACTGAGTATGAGTTCCGCGTCATGGCCGTGAATGATGCGGGCGTGGGAACTCCCAGCAATGTCTCGATTCCCATCAAGGCCGCCGAGCCCAAGGATATCCCCTGCGCCCCATCGGTGGTCTGTGTGTCCGACTCCAGCAACACAACCATTAGCCTGGAATGGACCCGGCCCGTGGACGATGGAGGCATGGAGGTCCTTGGCTACATCATTGAGATGACGAAGGGAGAAGAAGAGGAATGGAAGAGAGTGAACGAGGAGTTGGCAACACAAACCACCTACATGGTGACGGGCCTGGAGACGGGAGCTGAATACCGGTTCCGTGTTGCGGCGGTCAACCACGTGGGCCGGGGTGACGAACAGGAGACCTCTGAGGCTGCTCAGGCCGTGGACAGACTCACGCCACCACAAGTAGACATCGACGCCAGCTTTAAGCAGACACACATTATCAAGGCTGGAGGCTCAGTATGTCTGGGAATCCACTTTAGAGGGAAGCCCATCCCCACAGCAAGCTGGACCAAGGAGGATGGGGAGCTAGGTATCCTGTCTGAGGTCTCTACTACAGAGGGCTACAGCTCACTGAGCATGGAAAACTGCAGCAGAAACGAATCAGGCAAATACAGCATTACACTGGAGAATGCCAGCGGTAGCAAGACTATCACCTTCACTGTGAAGGTGATGGATACCCCTGGAGCTCCACAGACCCTGGTTCTCCAGGAGGTGAGCAGAGGAGCAGTCACTCTGACCTGGGAGCCTCCCATTAACGACGGTGGAGCCCGCATCCATCACTACGTCATAGAGCGACGCGAAGCCAGCCGCCGCACCTGGCAGCAGTCTGGTGGAAAATGCACTGAGCAGATCCTGAAGATCCAGGACCTACTGGAAGGAGTTCCATACTTCTTCAGAGTCTCAGCTGAGAATCAACATGGCCTGGGAGAAGCCTTGGAGCTGACTGAGCCTGTCATTGCTACAGCAGAGCCTTCCTCTCCGAAGAGGCTGGACATTCTGGACACCACAGACTCCTCTGTGTCTCTGGGATGGCTGAAGCCAGAGCATGACGGTGGCAGCCGTATCCAGTGCTATGTTGTTGAGGTTAAAGCCAAGGGTACAGATAAATGGATGGTGGTTGGAAACACCAAGAACCTCACATACTCTGTGGAGAAGCTGAACAAAGGTGATGAATATGACTTCCGTGTCAAGGCCAAGAACGAATCTGGCTCAAGCCAGCCGAAGGAGACTTTGGCCACTGTTCTGGTCAAGGAGCCTCACATCGAACCTGCGGCCGACCTCAGTGAGATCATCAACCAGCTTATCACATGCAGGTCTGGAAAGACCTTTACCATTGATGTTCCCTTCAGCGGAAGACCTGCTCCTAAGGTAAGCTGGAAGCTGGAGGAGATGAGGCTGAAGAGCTCAGACAGAGTTTCCATCAAGGTCTCCAAGGATAGGACCAGTCTCTCTGTCAAGGAGGCCATGAGAGGAGATGGAGGTAAATACTACCTGACTCTGGAGAACGCAGCAGGAACCAAGACATTCACTATTAACGTCAACGTTATCGGAAGACCAAGTCCTCCCACCGGACCCATTGAGATCTCCTCCATCACATCGATGTCCTGTGTGCTTGACTGGGGAGTTCCAGACGATGATGGTGGAACTGACATCACCAACTACATTGTGGAGAAGCGAGAGTCTGGCTCCACTGCCTGGCAGCTCATCAACTCCAGTGTGAAGCGCACCTCCCTCCACGTGGGTCACCTGACCAAGTACATGCAATACACCTTCAGGGTTTGTGCTGAGAACCGCTTCGGAGTCAGCAAGTCCACAGAATCTGAGACCATCGTTGCTGAGCATCCATTCAGTGAGTAAAGCTTTTCATCTGCGTAGTGCCATCATAGCTACTGTTTGCTGCTTTATCACCCCCTGAATGAATATGTCATTGTTATTCATTCACTGTGAAAACAAAACCAGGATAAACATTATCTGTCAAATTAGGCCAGCAAATATAACCTTATAACCTTATATAACCATGATTTAAAACTCTTCCTCCAGCACCCCCAGGCCCACCAACCAGGCCCAGTGTGTTGGGAGTCATGGCCAACAGCATGCACATCAAATGGGAAGAACCCTACAATGATGGAGGCAGCAAGGTGACCGGCTACTGGATCGAGAAGAAGGAGAGGAACATCATCCTCTGGGTTAGAGAAAACAAGATCCCCTGCTTTGAGTGTCACTACAAGGTGGAAGGACTGGTTGAAGGCCTGGAGTACCAGTTCAGGATCTATGCCATGAACAGTGCTGGTCTCAGCAAAGCCAGCGAGGCGTCTAAGAGGGCGGTGGCTCAGAACCCCGTTGGTGAGCATCACCTTCACTGTAGAAATCACCATGAAATCAAACTGTCGTTGTCATGTACAATCACATCATATCACGCAACAGTAAAAAGAAACAAAGATTATCTAATCTATCTAATAACGGCATGTTACAAGCTCATAGCCAGCAGCACTAATTACTTTGCTAATATGCGTAAACAGTCCATAATCTAAAGTAAATTATACGTAGTACTATGTACTGTGTTGTCTCCAGTATCTCTCTAGTGCCTGCATGATGAGAGCGTTGTGTTCTAGACCCACCAAGCAAGCCTGAAGTATCTCTCTAGTGCCTGTATAATAAGAACATTGTGTTATGTTCTAGACCCACCAAGCAAGCCTGAAGTAACCAACGTCACCAGATCCACTGTGTCCCTCAAGTGGTCTTCTCCACTGAACGACGGCGGCAGTCCCATAGTGGGCTACATCATCGAGCGCAAACCCTACACCCTGACCGGCGAAGGTCGTTGGCTCAAGTGTAACTACACCAATGTGACGGATATGTTCTTCACGGTCACTGCCCTGGGAGAGGGAGAGCCTTATGAGTTCAGAGTCATTGCCAAGAACTCTAACCAGGTGTTCAGCATGCCTTCAGAGTCCACTGGCTCTGTGCAGTGCAAGACCGACTTCGGTATGTTGTCCAACTTATCAATGCCACTGTTTTATGCATAAGTTCATAGTAGGCAAACAGATGAATTCATTGTCTTTTTTATCAAACATTGTTATTATTGTAGAGTATAGTTATAATAGTAATTACTAATAGTAGTTCGTAAATACTAATTTCTAACCCTACCATTTCTCTTGTGAACTGTAGAACCTCCAAAGGCCCAGCTGGACAGCAAGCTACTGTCAGACACGGTGACAGTCCGAGCCGGTTCTGACCTGGTCCTGGATGCTGCCGTGGGCGGGCGGCCAGACCCCAAGGCCTGCTGGTCGAAGGGAACCAGGGACCTGGAGCTGTGTGAGAAGTACCACCTGCAGTACACCCCCACCAAAGCCATGGCCATCATCAAGTTCTGTGACAGGGATGACACCGGCCAGTACATCCTGACTGTCAGGAACGTCAGTGGAACCAGGACGGCTGAGGTCAACGTTAAGGTCCTCGGTGAGTGGAAACTTCAAGAGAAGAACTCCATGTCCTCTATCTTCTAGGTACTCCTGGTGTCTGCAGAATGTAACCATGTCCTCTCTCTTGTAGATACTCCTGGTGTATGCCAAGGTAGTATTGGAATCAGCAGGATTACAGAGGAGTCGTGCACTCTAAGCTGGAACCCTCCTCTGGAGGATGGTGGCGACGATGTGTCTCACTACATCGTGGAGCGCCGCGATACCAACCGACTCAACTGGGTGGTGATGGATGACGAGTGCAAGGAGCTGAGCTGCAACATCACCAGACTTTTCAAGAACACAGAGTACCTGTTCAGAGTCCGAGGAGTCAACAAGTACGGCTCTGGAGTTCTCCTGCAGTCAGAACCCATGGTGGCCAGAAACACATTCAGTAAGTCACCGGGAAACTTTATTTCATACAATAGGCATTGCATTAAAACATATGTTTTAATGCAACACAATAAACACAAACTTTTCTCCTCCCTTAGCTGTGCCATCTCCTCCGGGAGCCCCAGAAATCCTGGCGTCTGGAAAGGACTTTGCCACCATCGAGTGGCTGAAGCCAGAGAGCGACGGGGGCAGCGAGATCCTCCACTACCTGGTGGAGAGGCGCGAGAAGAAGAGCGCCCGGTGGGTCAAGGTGAACCGAGATGGGACCCTGCTGGACAGCATGCTAAAGGTGTCGGGCCTGACTGAGGGAAACATCTACCAATTCAGAGTGATCGCCATTAACAAGGCTGGAGAGAGTGAAGCCAGCGAGGTGTCGCTGTACGTGATCTGCAGAGTGCCAACATGTAAGTCTTTACAGACAATACAACTCTACAGCTGATACAGTTTTGTAGATACATATGTTCTATATATGAATAGTATGCACAATTAACTCCCATTTTCCCTTCAGGCACCCCTGCTCCTCCTTCTATCCCACGTATCGTGGACACGCATGCCGACAGCATTACCCTGGCTTGGTCGCGGCCGGTGGACGACGGAGGAGCTGACGTGATGGGCTACATCCTGGAAATGCAGGAATCAGGAGCCGAGGAGTGGACTAAGGCCCACGAGAAGACCCTGAGGACCAGCGAGCATGTGGTGTCAGCTCTGTCCTCAAGCAAGAAGTACTGCTTCAGAGTAGCCGGCATCAACATCAACGGGACCGGAGACTTCAGCGAAGCCTGCGTAGAGACGGAGCCGGTGGAGAGGATAGGTAGGTCTGCCTCTGTCCCACAATAATATCAGGATTATAGTTATTACAATATCAGCATCACTTGTGGATATTATATTATTATTACAATTATATCAGCGTCACTGTAGTTATTACATTATTATTATAGTTATATCAGGTTCACTACAGTTATTATATTATTATTACAGTTTTATCAGCATCACCATAGTTATTACATTATTATTATGACAATTATATAGCATCACTATAGTTATTACATTATTATTAGAGTTATATCAGATCACTACAGTTATAACATTATTATGACAGTTGTATCAGGGTTTACAGTTGTAGACCCCTGTAGTTTACTAATTAGTTAAGTAGATATTTGAAACTAAGAGCAGATCTGTTCTCTCCTGTACTGCAGAAACTCCTGACTTTGAGCTGCATGATGACCTGAAGAAGACCATCTGCCTACGTGCCGGTGGCTCCTTGCGCATGGTTGTCACGGTAACGGGCCGCCCGGCTCCTGCCATCACCTGGAGCAAGCCTGGCGTTGACCTGCAGAACCGAGGCTTCATTGAGGTCACCAACACCTCAACCACACTCATCATTGACAAAGTGCATCGTTATGACGCTGGCAAATACACCCTGGTGGCAGAGAACTCTGCTGGCAAACAGGAGGTCCACATCCTTGTCAAGATCTACGGTAAGATGGTGACAGACTTACCTGGGAATCGATAAAAACAATAACATAGATTAGACTTGACTCTCTTTAAGCAGAGTAACGGTGAATCTTGAATGTTGTCTTTGTTTTTCAGATACACCTGGGCCAGCTGGACCAATCAAGATCAAGGAACTAACAAAGGAGTCTGCTACCATTTCCTGGGAGGCATCCACAGTGGACGGAGGTGCACCGGTCAACAACTACATCATCGAAAGACGAGAAGCTTCCATGAGGGCCTACAAGACCGTCACCTCCAAGTGCAGCAAGACGTCCTACAAGATAGACGGTCTGATGGAGGGCATGCTGTACTACTTCAGAGTGCTGCCTGAGAACATCTATGGCGTGGGCGAGCCCTGCGAGACTCCAGATGTTGTCCTGGTGTGTGAGGTGCCTGAGCCCCCTCAGAAGCTGGAGATGATCGATGTCACCAAGACCACGGTGACTCTGGGCTGGGAGAAGCCAGAGCACGATGGAGGCAGCAGGCTGACCGGCTACACCATCGAAGCCTGCAAGTTTGGCACTGACAAATGGATGAAGGTGGCCACCATGAAGACCATAGACTTTCAGCACACCATCGAGAAGCTGAATGAGAATGAGCAATACCTGTTCAGAATCCGGGCGACCAACAGCAAAGGAGCCAGTGAGCCCAAGGAGATGGTCACTGCTATTACAGTTCAGGAACAAAGAGGTAAGATCCTAACATCTTAACATGTTCTAAATATATCATATGTAATAAACTATATGAAGTAAGATACTAACAAGATACAAATATATCATATACAATAAACAATTAAATACAATACAAAATAAACAATACAACTCCATTCTAACCTGTATTCCTTCTCCAGTGTTGCCCGTCGTGGATCTGTCCAGCATTCCTCAGAAGGTGGTGAACATTCTGGCTGGGAAGACTCTGGACCTTGACCTGGCCATCGTGGGCAGACCTCCCCCCGTCTGCTCCTGGTACTTTGCTGATAACAAGATGAAGGCAACAGAGCGCGTCAAGGTGAAGAGCACCGGAAAGTTCTCTAAGCTCACCGTGTCCAACACCACTATTGATGACTCCGGAGACTACACCCTGGAGGTCAAGAACATCACTGGGGTCACCACTGAGGTTATCAAGGTCATCGTGCTCTGTAAGAACCACTTTCAACCTCCTTCTGTTTGGATTAAATTCTATGGACATATCATAGATATCAACTGAAATAATTCCTGTTTCTGTTTCTTTGTGTTCTCCAGCCAAACCAGATGAGCCCAAAGGCCCCATTAAGTTTGAGGAGGTGGACGCAACCTCTGTGAGCTGTAGCTGGGACCCCCCAGTGAGGGATGGAGGTGCCCCCATCAGTGGATACATGGTGGAGCAGCGGGACGCCCACCGGCCCGGCTGGGTACCTGTCTGTGACTCTGTCAGCAGACCCACCTTCAAGTTTGACAACCTGACTGAGGGCAATGAGTATGTGTTCCGCGCGGCTGCCATGAACCGATATGGTACCGGAGAGTTCCTGCAGTCCGACGTCGTCATGTGCAAGAGCCTGAAGAGTAAGGATGATTCAAATAATATCATAATTATCACAGCTGCAACATAAGATATGTACCCAGTTTGTTTTGTTGATACAATCACATGTCATTTTTTAAATGACAGAATAACCTTTAGCATTTTGCATCATTAGCATTCAGCACTACAAGCTCAAAACTATCAGCAACTATTGATATTGATCAAGAAAGTATAAGCCACATGGACAACAATATAACATTTGAACATATTGCCATTATCATTATTCGAAATTAAAGTAAATAGTAAATATTGAATATTAATGAGCCTGTGTCCTGTGTCCTCCAGATGTGCCTGGACCTCCCGGTCGACCGACCGTGTTTGACGTGTCTCGTGATGGAATGACGGTGGCGTGGAACCCACCAGAGGACGACGGTGGTCTGGAGGTCTCTGGATACATCATCGAGCGTAAAGAGGTCAGGGCAGACCGCTGGGTGCGTGCCAACAAGAATCCAGTCACCATGACCAGATACAGGTCCACCGGGCTGATTGAGGGGCTGGAGTACGAACACAGAATTACTGCCATCAACACCCGAGGGATGAGCAAGCCCAGCCTGCTGTCCAAGCCCGCCGTGGCCACAGACCCCATCGGTGAGAGAGCACTAAATCTGACTCACCTGTTTGGATAGCACAACATCCTGTCTTGTATATATATATATATATATATATATATATATGTATTCCTCTGTATTCCCCTCCAGACCCTCCTGGGTGCCCTCAGAACCCCAGAATCACAGACACCACTAAGTCGTCAGTGTCACTAGCCTGGAGCGCTCCTGATGACGAAGGAGATGCCAGGGTGGATGGATACCTCATTGAGATGCAGAAGGTGGGAACTCTGGCTTGGACTAAGTGCAACACCACACCATCCCTGATCTGCGAATACACCCTGACCAAGATGCCCCAAGGGGATGAGTTTAAGTTCCGCATCATGGCGTGCAACGCCGGCGGTTCTGGAGAACCCGCCGAGGTTCCAGGAACCATCAAAGTAACCGAGATGCTCGGTAAGGATCATGCTCCCATTGCACTCTTAACTCAGCATAATAATCTTCCTGAGGTTAACATTGTTTAATATTACATTACAAAATTCATTGAATGGAAACTTTTAACTCCAAAGTAACTTAAAATTAACAACATAACCATAATAACATAACCCAATATTATCATATTAATTTAAGTAGTCAAACCCACTGATCACGTGATGCTGAGTTGGCCCAATTGAATGTCCAACATGGGGCACAACATTGGGCTGTTGTTGTATACAATAGTATTCTGATTGTTCTGAATCACCCTTTTCTGTCCCACAGAATCTCCAGATTATGACCTAGAACTTAAGTACAAGGATGTGTATGTGGTGAGGCAAGGAGGGGTGGTGAGGCTGTCTCTGCCAGTCAAGGGGAAACCCCATCCCACCTGCAAGTGGTCCAAGGTTGGCAGCAACATCTCAGAGAACGCCATGATCGCCACTACCGAGGACGCCAGCGAGCTGGTGATTAAGGGAGCAGAGAGAAGTGACTCCGGAGTCTACGACCTCCTGCTCGAAAACAAGGTTGGCAAGAAGAAGGCTCAGATCAAGGTCAAGGTCATTGGACGTCCCAGTGCCCCTGAGGGGCCTCTGAGCTTCAAGGAGGTCCAGGCCAACTCTGTTAAGGTGTCTTGGAAGGCTCCCAGTGACGACGGTGGTTCAGACATCCTGGGCTACATCGTAGAGAGACGCGAGGTCACCAGGAATGCCTGGTACACTGTGGACTCCAGAGTCACTGACACCCAGTTGGTGGTGAAGGGTCTGAAAGAGGGAACAGAGTACCACTTCAAGGTCACTGCAGAGAACTCCTTCGGTGTCAGCGCTTCACTCAAATCTGAAGAACCCCTGGTGCCCAAGACTCCTCTGTGTGAGTACTGGCTAATCTTCACTGTTGCCATGGAAGCAGTCCATGTTCCCCATGTTGTTTATTTCTTTACCGTTCACATTTCACTCATGTTTCACATGTGTCACATGTAATAAATGCAATAAAGCAATAAATGACCTGATAACTGAAGTATTATTACTATTATTAGTATCATTAATATGAATGTGCATGGCTGTCCCTAGGTGTTCCCGAGCCCTGCAGTGCTCCACCAGAGATCATGGACGTGACCAAGAGCTCGGTGGCTCTGGCCTGGACCAAACCCAAGGACGACGGTGGCTCCGCTGTCACCGGCTATTTCGTAGAGTACAAGGATGTATCGGCTGAGACATGGTCTCGCCACCAGACGAAGATCACCTCCACCATGTTCACTCTGCCGGGACTCACGCCCGACGCTGAGTACCTGCTCCGCATCATTGCTGTTAACGACATTGGTGAGAGCGAGGCCGGACCAGCGTCTGAACCTGTCACCTGCAAAGATCCATTTGGTAAGCATATCCAATGTTTTTTTTTTACAACAGAAAAACAATAATCATCAAGTCATGCAGGGCAATGCATGCTACTATCAGCTATAGGATCAAAATGTAGTCAACAATATGTTTTACAAAGGAAAACTAGGAAGATTTCGGTCTGAGTGATTTGGTGATCTGTTTTCCAGACAAGCCAAGCCAGCCTGGGGAGATTGACACAGTGAATGTGGCAAACAACTTCATCGCCATCCGCTGGCAGGCTCCTGAGTGTGACGGAGGGAAGGAGGTGCTGGGCTACTGGGTGGAGTACAGGAAGTCCAGTGAAAGCAGCTGGAAGAAGTCCAATAAACTGAGGCTGAAGGAGCAGGAGTTCACCATGCCGGGCCTGGCTGAGGCCACAGAGTATGAATTCAGAGTGTTCGCTGAGAATGAGACGGGCCTCAGCAGACCTCGCAGGACGGCAACATGCATCAAGACTAAACTCAGTGGTCAGTCAGGCTTTTATCAGCACATTGATATTGTTTGTGCTACGGTGGTATCATGAATACATGACATCTATTAAATAATAATGTTGTGTTGTGTGCTTTCAGTGGAAACCAAACCAAGCTTGAGGAAGGAGATGGATGAGGTGACCGCTAAGCTGGGCCAGCCAGCGGCCATGAAGTGCCAGATAATTGGCCGACCCGTGCCCGAGATTAAATGGTACCATGCCGGCAAGGAGGTGGTGGAGTCTCGCAAGTACCAGATGAGCTCTGACGGTCGAAACCACACACTGTCCATCATGACCGACCAGCAGGAAGATGAGGGACAGTACACCTGCAAGGCCGTAAATGATGCCGGAGATGCCGAGACCACCGGAGCACTGGTTCTGGAGGCAGCTCCCAGCTTCCACCCTGACTATCCCCTGAAGGATACCTACTACGCTGGGTTGGGCACCACCTTGCGCATCCATGCTGTATACATCGGGCGCCCCGAGCCCAAGATCATGTGGCTACATGGTGCAAAGACCGTGGAGAACACGGAGGACATCAGCATCGAGACCACCGAGCACTACACCCACCTGGTCATCAAGAATGTCCAGCGCAGAGTCAACGGCGGAAAATACAGAATCCGCCTGCACAACCACTTTGGACGGGCTGACACAGCATTCAATGTGGAAATCTATGGTATGTCAATAAAAATAAATAGCATACAACCAGATATGTATATATTTATATTTATAAATAGTATGTAGTGGTATTGAAGTAGAAGTACTGGTATTTAAGTAGTATATACTGGTGTTGAGGTAGTTTGTTCCTGTGTTTGCAGACAAGCCTGACATCCCCCAGGGTCCCATCGTCCTGGACGCTCTGCTGAAGAACTCTGTGATCATCAGCTGGAAGGCTCCACCAGACAACGGAGGCTCCATGATCACCAACTACATTGTGGAGAAGCGAGAGGACAAGGAGGGGTCTGACTGGGAGCTGGTGTCCTCCTCCATCAACAGCCTGTCCTGCCGTGTTCCCAACCTGGTCGACAGTGCAGGATACTTCTTCCGTGTGTACGCTCAGAATCGCTATGGCAACAGTGAGCCACTCGAGCTGGCTGCACCCATCCTCATCAAGAGTCAACTGGGTGAGCAACAATTTATTTATCGTCATCATTATTTATCATTATATATTATACATGGATGGATTTTATTATATACTGTATCTGACTGAAACTGATGGTAAATAACTCACTCAACTCACTAATAACTTAGTAGTGTAGAATTATTTTGGATATATTACATTATTATTTCATTATATTTTGAGACACATCTATTTTTTTTTTACATTCTATACATGAGATAAGATGTAAAAAGCATATAAATATTGCTTCAACTCTTCCACAGAGAAACCATCTCCACCACTGTCGCCCCTGATCTCTGGAATCACCAGAGACTCATGTGTGGTCTCCTGGAAGCCTCCTAGCAGCGATGGAGGATCCAAGATCAAGAGCTACTGCCTGGAGAAGAAGGATAATAAGGGTGACTGGAAACCGGTGACCACTGATGAGATCAAACAGACCGTATTCTCTGTCAAGCGCCTCACTGAGGGCACTGAGTACATCTTCCGTGTGAAATGTGAGAACTTGGGTGGACAGAGCGAATACAGTGAGGAGACTGCCCCCATGGTTCCCGCCACAGCCGTGGATGTCCGAGCACCTGCCTTCAAGGAGGAGCTGAGGAACCTAAGTGTCAAACACAAGAGTAATGCCATGCTGGTTTGCAAGATCACTGGACAGCCCAAACCTGTGATCAAATGGTTCAGGCGTGGGAAGGAGATCCACTCCGATGGAAAGAAGATCAAGATCCAGGAGTTCAAGGGGGGCTACCACCAGCTGGTTATCTCTGAAGCTGATGAGGAAGACTCTACCATCTACCAGATCAGAGCCACCAACCAGGGAGGGTCCATCTGTGCTACAGTGTCACTGGATGTGGAGGGTAAGCCACAAGAGACTACTCTCACATTGCTAGATGTTAAAACGTATTACAGTTGTATACTCATATACTACCCTGTGATTAACTAATTTATCATTGTATTTGTAGTTCCTGCCAAAATCTACTTGCCAAAGAACCTTAAGGATAAAGAAGCCATCCCTGCTCTGCGTGGAGAGATGGTGAACATCAAGATTCCCTTTGGTGGCAAGCCAGACCCGGTTATCACCTGGCAGAAGGGACAGGACCTGATTGACAACAACGGCTACTACCAGGTGATCGTCACAAGGTCATTCACCTCCCTGGTCTTCCCCAACGGAGTGGAGAAGAAGGATGCTGGTTTCTACATTGTCTGTGCCAAGAATCGCTTCGGCATCGACCAGCAGACAGTTGAGCTGGATGTGGCTGATGTCCCAGATCCTCCGCGTGACATCAAAGCCAGCGATGTCTCTCGGGACTCTGTGACCCTCAACTGGGTGGCCCCAGCAAACGATGGCGGCAGCAAGGTTGTCAGCTATATCATAGAGAAGTGTCCCACTACGGCAGAGAGGTGGGAGCGTGTCGCCCAGGCTCGTGACACCCACTACACTGTCATCAACCTGTTTGGAGGAACCAGCTACCAGTTCAGAACCATCGCCGTCAACAAGTTTGGACAAAGCGCTCCTTCCGAGACCACCGGCCCAATCATGACTAAGGAGGACAAATCCAGAATTCTCCTGTATGACAGGGAGGTTGATGAGACAGGTTGTGTGCCCAGGGGCAAAGTTCCACACTCCGGAGCCAGCAATTTGTACAACAAGTTTGTGATAGCTGAGGAGCTGGGCAGAGGTCAGTTTGGTATTGTCCACCGCTGTATTGAAACTAGTTCTGAGAAGACCTACATGGCCAAGTTCGTTAAAGTGAGGGGTGCAGATCAGGCCATTGTTAAGAAAGAAATTGCAACGCTGAATTTGGCCAAACACACCAACTTCCTCCTTCTCCACGAGTCCTTTGACAGTCCAGAGGAGCTGGTGTTGATCTTCGACTTCATCTCCGGTGTTGATATTTTTGAGCGCCTCAACGTGGCTGACTTTGAGCTTAATGAGCGTGAGATTGTCAACTACATCAAACAGGTGTGCTCAGCTTTGGAGTTTCTGCATGATGAAAGCTATGGATGCTTTGACATCAAGCCTGAGAACATTGTGTACACAACAAGAACCAGCTGTAATGTGAAGATCATTGAGTTGGGCCAGTCCAGACACCTGACTCCTGGAGACCAAATCAAGATTCAGTATACCACAGCTGAGTACGCTGCTCCTGAGATCCACCAGTGCGACATGGTGAGCACCGTGACAGACATGTGGTCTGTTGGCGTCCTGGCCTACGTGCTTCTCAGTGGCTTGAATCCATTCACTGCTGAAACCACCCAGCAGATGGTCGACAACATCTCCAATGCAGCCTTCAGCTACGATGATGAATCCTTTAAGCAGGTCAGCATTGAGTCTTTAGATTTCACAGACCGCCTGATGACCAAGGACCGCAAGCACCGTATGAGAGCCGTGGAGGCCCTGGAGCATCCCTGGCTGAAGAGGCCAGCAGAGGAGCTGAGCACCAGGATGATGCAGACAAGTAGGCATAAGAGATACTACCAGGCCATGGTGAGGAAAGAGTGGAACACAGTGGTCTCTGCTGCTCGGGTGGCCAGCGGTGGCTCCGTCCGATCCCAGAGAGGAGTCTTTGTTGCTAAGGTGAAGATCGCTCCGTTTGAGCATGGCCCTGTTGCAGGGCAGATTAGCCATTCTGTTGTCAACGAAGGAGACAACGTCAAGTTCGTATGCAACATTGAAAACTATGACAGCACCACTGAGGTTACCTGGTACTGTGGTGTCAGGCAGCTTGAGGCTGGGGATAAGTATGAGATAGACTATGAGGATGGCGTGGCTGTAATCACCATTAACAAGGCCACAAGGTCCGATGATGGCACTTACAGATGCAAGATAGTTAATGAGTATGGAGAGGACAGTGCCTATGCTGAGCTCTTCATCAACAGTGTCAGATCTTACCGTGACTTCTTCACCACCCGTGTGGTGAAGAGGGTGAAGAGAAGAGTTGATACTGCCAGGATGCTGCAGAAGCCTCCAGAGTTCACCCTGCCTCTTGTCAACCGCACTGCCTATATTGGAGAGAACCTGCGCTTTGGTGTGACTATCACCGTGCACCCTGAGCCTCGCGTCATCTGGCATAAATCTGGACAGAAGCTTATCCCTGGAAGTGACGACAAGAAATACACCTTCATTAATGACAAGGGTCTGTACCAGCTCATTATTCACCACCTGGAGGTGGAGGACGATGCAGAGTACAGCGTCGTGGCTCGTAACAGGTATGGGGATGACAGCTGCAAGGCTCGCCTCACTGTTGTTCCTCGTCCCAAACCAGCAGACCTCACACTGCGGCCCATGTTCAAGCGCCTGCTTGCTAATGTTGACTGCAGGGAGGGCCAGAATGTGCGCTTTGAGATCAGAGTTTCTGGCCGGCCTGAACTGAAGTGGGAGAAGGACGGCACACCGCTGGCCTTTGGTCCGTCTATTGAGGTTGTCCACGAGGGCCTGGACTACTTCATCCTGCACGTAAGAGACACTCTCCCTGAAGACTCTGGGGTGTACAGAGTCACTGCCACCAATTCTGCTGGATCGGCCAGTTGTCAAGCCACCCTGAAGGTGGAACGTGTCACTCATGTAAAGAAGGAGTTTGAAATGAGTGTGAAGGACAGGAAGAAGTTGGCTGAGAAGGAGGCCTTGGACAAGAAGGTGAGACTTTCTCAGATTCTATCTGGCACTGATGTTATGCCTCTGCCACCTGTGGCCATGCAGGCAGTCAGAGAAGCAGCTACCATGTTCAAACCTGCTGTGACAACAAAGAAGGGTGAAAAGACAGAGGCTGAAATACAAAAGGAGAAAGAGGAAAAGAAGAAACGGGTAGATGAGAAGAGGATGCGCATGCCATACGATGTGCCGGCCCCTCGTGTCATCAACCCAGCTGCCCTGGAAGAGGATGTAGAGATCAAACACTTCAAACCTTTCTCTGACATGAAGTGGTACAAGAAACTGCGTGATCAGTACGAGTTCCCTGAGCCCATGGACAAGATACATCAGAAGAGGTTGAAGCGCATCCGTCTCTCCAGGTGGGATCAGTTCTATGAAGTGCCGTTGCCAAGAATTAAAGACCAATACAAGCCTAAGTGGCGCATTCCATCAGTGAGCCAGGATGACCTGGAGACGGTGAGGCCTGCGAGGCACCGCACTCCTTCCCCTGAGATGGAGGCATACAACAGGATCAGGAGAAGATCGCTGGGAGACTTCTCTGATGAGGAGCTCCTGCTGCCTGTGGATGAGTATCTGACAATGAAAAGAACTGAGGAGGAAAGGCTTCGTCTGGAGGAGGAACTGGAGCTTGGCGGCTCTTACTCTCCCCCCAGCCTCAGCCCGGTACGGTTTGAGCTGTCAGCCCTGCGCCCTTCCTCTCCTAGAAGAGTCTATAGTGATGACGAAGAGATGGAAGCTGTCAAGAGGTATGACTCTTATCGCATTCCATCTAAATATGAGGCGGGCCCAAGCTTTATCCAACTGCGCCAGAGACACGACAAGGCCACTTTCAGACCTCCCAGACAGAATCAAAGGGTTTATGAGGAGAAGGAGGACCAGGAACTGCTGCGCCCACACAAAACTAACCAGAGAATCACTTCCTACAAAAGTGAGCTCAAACGCATGGAGTTTGAGGAAAAGACAAGAGTCTCGAGAAAAGAGACAACTGTTACTACCTCCACAGTTTCTGAAGCAGTTGAATCTGAGTACATATCCTCTGTAGCCTCTGAATTTATTCCTAAACCAATCAAGAAGCTTCCTCCACCTGAGCTTGAGAGGAGGTCCCATACCCCTGAGAGGGATTCCAAAGCAGATGCTAGCTTTCCCAAAGTTGACTTCCTGTCACGCTACGAGGTGAGGAAGCAGGCTCTGAGGTCAGAGAGGAGGTCAGTGGAAAGGAAGGTGGATGTGCTGAGTCAGGCACCCTTCAGTCTGGACCACGCCCCACGCGTCACCATCAGGATGCGCTCACACCGCGTACCCTACGGCTCTAACACCAAGTTCACCCTCAACATCCAAGCCAAACCTGAAGCTGAAATCAAGTGGTTGCATGATGGAAACCAAATTCACCAGAACGGGAAGTACCACATGAGCAACATCAGTGGTTTGCTGACTCTCCAGATCATTGAGTGTGTTACAGAGGATGCCGGTACCTACCATGTTGTCTGCAAGAATGCCAAAGGAGAGACATCAGATTACGCCACACTGGATGTATCAGGAGCAGAATACGCTGCCTTCTCTTCATTCCGCAAGGAGGAGGAGCCACCATCCACCCATCTCCCTGAGATGACCAAGACAGAGGTGTACCACGTCTCCTCTTCAAAGACCACCGTTCAGGAAACTGTCCAGGAAACTATCCAGGAAACTGTCCAGGAAACCACCACAGTTGTTGAGAAGAAAGAGGAGGAGCCTAGCCTTCCAGCTAAGATCTTGAAGAAACCACAGTCCCTCATTGTGGAAGAGGGCGACCTTGCCAAATTTGAGTGTGATGTTGATGGTGATCCAACACCTTCTATTACCTGGCTGCATGAAGGGGTCGCTATAGGTTCCTCTGCCCGACACCACATTTCCTCTACTCAGCACAGCTCTACCTTTGAGATTTCTTCTGTTCAAACACCTGATGAAGGCAGCTATACTCTGCTGGTTGAGAATTCTGCAGGTAAACAGGAAGCTCATTTCACCTTGACCATCCGCAAGACTGAATCAAAGGAGAAATTAGTAGCTTCTCCTAGGGTCATTTCACCAGAGGCCAAATCTCCACTTGCAAAGTCCCCCGAGCCAATCAAGTCACCCCGAAGACTCAAGTCCCCTGAACCAATCAAGTCACCCAAGAGAGTCAAGTCCCCACAAACTGCCAAGTCCCCTACTCCCTCTGAAAGGGTTCTGTCTCCAACCAAACCAGGCTCAGATGCACCTTACTTCCTGGTGCAGCCCAGCTTCCGAAATGTAAACGAGGGACAAAATGTCAAACTAACTTGTGAGATTGCAGGAGAAACCGCACCTGAGGTGAAGTGGCTGGAAAACAACAAGACGGTTAGTATTCTAGGTATTACAGTGATTATATATTGTTCATTGGTTGATTTAACATATCTTAAAAAGTAGCTACTGATTTAGTGTTAATTAAAGCACAATACTGGTCTGAGTGAAACTATTGTAACTGTCTCTGCTGGCTTCACTAAAACAATGGTTACGAATATAATTTGCCTAAATCACTATGTTGTGCCAATGTTGCCTAACAGCATTTTGTGTACCACAAAATGTAAACAATAGCAGTATAGCACTTTGGTCTTTGTGATAAGTCATTTTCTAAACTGAAAGTGAAACTGAAACTATGTACTATGCACATTTATTCCAAAAGATGAAAGTTTTATTTTGCCATTATTTACATTTGAGGCAGGCACACTCATGCAATATTACCTTTGGCAGAATCAGTACAAGGAAGTAATTTATATATCCCTGGAAAGAGGGATCCCCCACTCTGAATTCCTTCTTAAGATTTCTTCCTTGTTAACTAAGGGAGTTTTTTCTTGCCCTTTGGTGGGCTAGGGTTAGTAGGGTGTCATTCATTATGCCCTGTAAAGCCCTTTGAGACTGTAACTGTGATTAAGGGTTATACAAATAAAATTGACTTGACTTGATTTACATCCGTTAGTCAGGAGAGAGGGTAACGATAGTTTGATCACCCAGACCAGTATTGTCCTTTAAGTTGTTGTTTCAGTTGCAGTTTCTTATTTTGATGATGTTGTTGATGAGATTTTTTACCAGAGCATTAAACTGATGTTCAACCTCTCCATGTGCAGGTGTCTCTGGAATCAAACAGGAGACACTCCAAGAATACATGGACCACAAGATCACATGTGGAGAGCTGCGATGAGCGCACCTCCCTGAACATCTGCACTCTGAAGGAGGCGTATGCCGGAGCCTACACCCTCAGACTCTCAAACGAGTTTGACTCTTCAACTGTTAATGTTCACATTCGGTCCATGTAAACTGAAACACTTCATTCTCCCTCCCCTCCATCACAACCTTTTTATTTATTGAATTAGCTCAAATATTCTTACTTGATAAAGACCTGGATTTCTGTTCTTGTAAATATGAACTATTTTTATACCAAACTTGACATTCATTTATGCCAAACTAGACTAAAGTCTAAAGTTGTTATAAACTGTGCCATATTGGATAATTATGACTTAGGATTTTTGAACCACTTTTCTGGGACGTGTACATAATGTATATAGCCGAATTTAACGGTTATGAAAAATGTATGAATTGTTATTTATGACAATATTAACTGAAACAAAAGCAACAAAATGTTTTCACAGGAGAAAGTTTCAAATGAAACGAATACCCATTGAAACGTAGAAACTAAAACACTGTGCCTCAACAGTAAGTTGAAGTCTTAAGATTGCCTCAACAGGTAGAGAGGCTCCCTGTTGACGTTATGAACAAGATTCAGAGACAAAACTCTAAATATGCACACGCCTCTGCGTGTGCATCTATGTGTGTATCTATGAAATGTAACATGAGCATAAGACCCTGAGTGCTGTTTGCATATTACCCTCATGTAAGCAGCATGAACTGGTCTTGGGCTCAGACTGATCGTGTCATACCACCACTTGAATGACATGCCCAGAGTGCGAGCGGCCTGTGCTCTGGGCATTAGATAATTTTATTGTGCGTTGTTTCTGGCAAAGGACTGCTGGGTTGTGTTTTAAAGTACCATCACCTGGCCATAAGGAAGAAGAAAAGTCAACCCAGTACTTCTTTGCAGAAGCAGCGCTCTCTCTAGGAGGATTGCTCAGTAACGTGTGTGTGAGTGTGTGTTTCTAGCTTGTAGTCTTTCACCTGTCGCTAGTCAGGGTCTTCTTCAAAGCGATTGTACCACAGTGATGACACCTGCTGTGTAATGAAAAGTGTGGAGCCCTGCACTTTGATTTAATTATCCTGTTGATGTAGAATTGCGATTATATACGTCCTCCTTGAGTTGTATGCATTACTGATTTAATAAAGCATGATTTCAGCACTATAGAAACGACTCTGTCTGTTGTTGTTTTTTAACAGGATTCAATCACTTGAAACAACTCATTAATGATTTTTGTCAAGTAGGAATAGGGCACCATGCACCCGGTGGATTTCTGAATGAAATCTGTTTTATTGCAACCCTGAAGGTGTCTAGTACACATTGGATGTTCACATCGCAAAAAAAGGTCTGAAGGGGTTTTGTTTGCAGTAATTGTGATCTTCACATGCAAATTGTTGCAACAGATAAAAATTTAAAATATCAATTACTTTTAAACCTGACATTCATGAACCCACTTATTTGCATAATTCAAACATAGGGAATTGATTGACATTTTTATTTGAATTATTAGCTTTTATTTATGCTTAAATTGCTTCTTATTTCATCTTTATTTTATTATTTTATATTAACTCTTTTTTTTGTTTTTACATTTCAGTGGGAATATATGGCTGTAGCTTCAAAGATGAAGTCAGGAACACCATTAAGGCCACACCTAACCCAAAATGATGGTAAAAATGAAGATATAACTGTTGAACCATGAATCATACACATACAAATGAACCAATTTATCCATATAATCCATATCATTTATAAGTGGATTGAGATGGTTCTTTTGATGATCCAAAGTATTTGTCATCATGTATTAAAACAAACACAAATACGTTTACACTAATAGGGGAGACTGGGATTGTAACGCAGGTTAGTTGTAATACCTCCAATTATCAGCCATCTAGAAGTCAGGTGATCCCATATATACAGTATATATATATATATATAGCATTGGGTCAGACTAGGTTTAGCTCCTTCAATTCCGTTTGCATTCAGATTCATGGTAGCAGTCAGTCATTGGTCTATCAAGCTGCCCGTTCTGCCCTTCGACTCATATCAAGACCAATCCGCCCAATCAGACCTCAAGTGGCACCCACTTGGACTGCCCAAATTGTTAGGGTCTGCCTCCAGGATCTCTTGTACAATTAAAGTGTCACAAAAGACAATGAAAGTCGAGGCTAAGAGGAACAAAACTCCATCAGGAATCCTGAAGCAACAAGCTTGGCTAGGGCAACCAGCTTCAATAGGTTCAATGTAAGGATGTGTTTGATGACTTGGGGGAAATCCTTTCTAGATATCGCTTTTAGGGGAAGATATATGGATTGTCAAAACACAACACCAGACTGTGTGATTGCTAGATGGGGAGCAAAGCAAGTGGCTGCTGTGCTGTCTCTTCTGCAGAGAGGGGTGTGCTATTTTCACTTGCATGTACAGTAAATGGACAGTTCACAGAGATGGGCCAATATGATCTGTTGGAAGTGGAGATGCATCAGGCTGGATGCAGGATGACAAGCTCTGCTTGTCCTCAAGCATTCTTCAATGCAAACAAGTGAGCAAAAACAAAAATGTCCTTCTACTCCTGGATAATCACAGTTCCCACCTGTCAATCAACACCATCAACTTTTGTAGGGAGGTATTGTGATGTCATTTCCACTTCACTGCTCAAGATACAGCTGTTGAACAGAAGTGTTTATGGGCCATTCAAGAAACAGATCAATTCAGTAGTTGATGCATGCATGCAAATGAATCCAGGAAAGACTATGACCATTTAATATAGTGTCAAAACAGCTTTCCAGTTGCAGCCTCTCCTACCAATATTCAAATATGATTTCAATGCACTGGAATCCAGCCCTATAACAAGGAGATTCTCCAAGATTATGAATTTGCACCTTCTCAAATGATGGATCGCCCTGTCCCATCTTGCTACCAGGCATCCCAACCGGCAGAACACCTGGGCTTCCCTGCCCTCCACCTTCCCTCTAAACCTCCAGACTTCCTCGCCTCTAAACCTCCAGCATCCTCTCATACAGGCTCTACTCTAACCTTCCAGGCATCCTATCATCCAAACATTCAGGATCAACAAAGACCAAGAGAAGAAAAAACCTGGGAAGAAAACAGAAAAAGTCCAAGAAAACAAAGGAGCAAATTCTAAACCAAAAGATGTGTGGATAAAGTATGTCATCAAAATGTGTAATAGCTATCTTGGTTTACATCGCAAAACGTATTAGTATCACAATAACAGCTCTAACTGTTGTCCTATTCTTTTCCATTGGCCTGCATCCACATCATGCCACATCACAAATAATAATAGTAAATACAATCAATAAAGTAGTATGTAGTAGTTGTATGTATAGTTGCTGGGAGACGCACTGTGAAAAAGTACAGAGACAGAGAACAGAGAGGTGAATCAAAGGTGCAGAGACAGAGAACAGAGAGGTGAATCATGGGCCGAGGCCCTCTAGTATATGAAAGGAGACAAATGGGGAAACGAGGTTGTAAGACAGGGAGTGGGTTTCGGTA
>OMNS01061460.1:0-16548 GCA_900303225.1 Laemonema laureysi | reverse complement strand
AGATCGACTCTCCCCAGTGCCCTCAACCTTAACCTCTATTGCCCCAGTAATGCTCATCCCTCTTCTCTTGTGTCAAGACTGACATCCACTCTCACCCGAGCTCCTGGGGAGACCCCGAGGTGTGGGAGGGTTCTCTCATGTGTCAACACCTGAGCTACGGACCAATGAAAAGCAGGGCCACGCTAACAAGGCCCTCCCACCTCTCGTTGCGTATCCATTTCTGTGGCACCAAGCTCCCATTCTCCTGCACTGTGGTGGTCATTTCAACGCCTCCTTTTGTGTTTTACCGGGTCACTACAACGCCAATGGGTTCAGCAGCAACAGCTCATTTACTGTGTGTGTGTGTGTGTGTGTGTGTGTGTGTGTGTGTGTGTGTGAGAGAAAGACTCCCACTGATTCCACTATACATGAATACTCACACAAAGACACACACAACACACACACACAAATGATGATGAATGATGTAGCCTTCCTTCAGAAGGAGGGGAATAGGTTACGTAACATAATTACATTAACAGAGTGGGATTATCCGTTTCTATGCATAACGCGTTGAGTGTGAAATCTGTTTGAACAATAGCTTCAACAATGGCGTGCACTTTAAAACGCACTGGGCCATCCCACTGTTCACAGACACCGGCTCTCCCAGCAGTCAACAACTCCCTGCTCCTCTGGAATGAAAACCGTCTGTGAATTTCGCTGATTTCCTGGCCAACAGGAAGTTGACCCATGTGTCTTCTTCCTGTCGACTAGGAGCTAAAGAGGGATGAGTGCGTCCTCTGACCTTGCCCATCATCTCCAGCTCTTCCACGTCTTTATAACACTCAGGTTCAATGGCGCCTTTTATCAGTTCTGTCTTTCAAGTTCTTGCTACGTGTTATCACGTTTATTTGAGGTTTCACTTTTGGTAACAAACACATGGCATCCTCACGAGAAATGTTGCGCCAAAGACAATAGACTTCATGATACACGTTGACGCCATCTAGTGGCTATAGTTTGCTAATACACGTGTCAATTCAAAGCGCTTATTTGACATGGGAAACGTACATTTTTACAGCCAAAGCAAATAACAAGTAAAACAAGATACACAATAAGAAAAATACATTATAGTCAAGAATACAATTGAGTATATGGTCTTATAGAGTATATAGAGCAGTGGTTCAAGTGGTCTAGCCTCAGGACCCTGTCATTAAATATGAAACAATTATTTACCAATATTGCAGTAATTCACAATGCCGTCACGTACTGTTAAAAGCATGGAGCGAACAAAAAACTGCAACAATTCGGACTAAACTCAATGAAATAGTAAGGCGTTGAAACATGAATTGACACGTTGATTGAAACGATGTTAAATTCACAGGCTTCTTTCTACAGATTGAGGTTTGGCGCTCTGCGACCACTCAAAATGCCGAGTCGCGACCGGTCGCGACCCACCAGTTGAGAATCACTGGTATAGAGAATAGTCCCCGTGTGCGCGTAGTACTTCCAAACGTGCGTGTGCGTGTGCGTGTGTGTTTAAAGGTGAACTCTTGCGTGTGTCTTTCTTCCATTCATAATCCATTTGCCTCGTATTTGAGTAACAGAGCCGGAGGACACGAAGCATGCTGGTGGGCCCTCCTTCATGTCAGTTGAGGTACATTGTTCTTCACAATAAAAGCCACCGCCATGTGACCATAAGCGCTTTGACGTCAGCACTATCAACCGTATAGCCGACACAGTGCTCTTTTGTTCTTATGTTAAATTCATTCATTTAACATGTTGCATTTTTGAAGGGAGTTAAGTATTCTTAATTTCTTACTTTCGCATTATTGTTTTGAGTTTTCGTCCATCGTTGCCTTTCGTTTTATTGTCCAAAAAGTCATGTTGATACATTTTCACACACACATAACATAATATATAGGTTTTCAATGATGTGCGAAAGGTATTTCATCACAACAGAAAAAGAGGATGTATCGGTATTTCGTTCAACGCTATGAATAAGTCATTTGTCCGACCTCGAAAGACATGGCTTTGAAAGGTAACAGGCATGCATTTTGCCCAGTAGACAGAATGATTTAGCATGCTTCATTCAATAACAAAACATGTTATATTTGCAATGCACAATACCATTAAGGGGCATTAGCTTTCCACTATTCTTCTCAGTAGATCATATTTATGACGCACACACGTCCAATGGGTCGATTATGAGACTGCATCAATGGCTTGGATATTATTTCAGAACATAGATCATGTTTATTGTTATTTATTGTCTGGCATTACAAAACGTATGCTTTAATAAAGCTGCGATTCACGTTTATTCCCCAGTCTAACAAAATGTAATAAAAAAGAACTCAACAAACAATTATCTCATTCTTAAGACAGACTATGATTAGGTTCCTGTTTGGTTAAAAATAGCTATATGTACATTTCATGATTGCATGGTGAACAGGTCCCACTCCTACATGCTACATGCCACATGCTACATGCCCTTTTTGGGGGGGGGGGGGGCTACAGGAAGCTAGCGTGTGCAGGAGAGGAGATGGTCTGAAATAGAAAGCTCCATTTTTAGAGGTGGTTTCTGGATGGAAACCGTTGAATCACAACCCATAGCTTCCCATTTTCGGTTGCAGCAAGCGATGCTCCATCTACACGCGTGGAAACTCTGCTTTGAAAGCCCGACGAGATGACAATTTTTAACAGTGACAATGTTTTTCCGACACTATTGAATCACAAATGAGACACCGGTGAAGTCAATAAATATCTGCTGCACACGTTTCAGAAATATATCGTCCACAATTAGGATAGGCAGGAAAGCAATAATAAGTAACAGAACCTAGATTAAAAAAACTGGAGCCGAGATGCAACGAGCGAGAACAAGAACCAAAACAAGTGAACGCAGACTTGAACTGACTTAACTTTACTTAACTCTGGGTTGAACTTTTATCCATTTTGTAAACAAAGCAGCAAGTGTTGATTGGATGACGAGGACAAAGAGTGAGCCGACCCACCGACATGTGCTGCCTCAGGAGTGTACAGTACACCCGCAGTTCCTCAGATGTAGCCTCGGCTGTGTTTTAAATGTGTGCGGTTGTACCATGAGTCTAGCTTCACTGCTAATTGCCATAACTTCCAATTCCAACTGCCAACCCTGTTTCGAATTTCGTTTGCACAGCCTACAGACTGACCCGTTCACCAGCACAGGCCAGAGACTGTCTACATCATCCTTTTCATAGACACGTTTGAACTGTTCAGCCAGAACGCTGTGCGATAAGGCCCTGAACACAGAGAAATGGCATCTTGATCAAATCCCATCCTATTTTGCAGTGAAAAAGTATCGTTTGGGCCTATGTTTTATTTAATATTTTAAAGTTTCGAGGTACAGCTACGATCGTAACTCCAGTTCAATGTTTGCCCTTCGCGAGCACGGCCTCATGTTTGAAAGGGAAAAGTAGCACACATGCAACCTACTGTAATCCTCAGCCAGGCGTCGCGTCCACCAAGGGAGACATGACTGCGTCACAACAGGAAGTCAGGAGTGGCATTAAAAGACGACTCGATTCCTCAAACCGTAGAAAACAGCTAAATGCAGAGCAATGGTCGCCTTATGGGACATGAAGACCAAGAGGTAAGCACACCCTTTATCCCCTTCATTACTGTTGTGATTATCATGATCATGCCCGTTATCCAACGCTGTTTTAGGGGTTTTTTCAGTGGGCCTTTGTCCATCCCATTGTATTTTACTATATTATTAGTAACTATTTACTATTTATTTCTTATTATGATTAGCATTATCATCATTATCACTATGCTATTCTATGTTTTTAGTCGTGGACCTTTTATCATTATCATTATTAATGGTATTACTATTATTATTATTATTATGATTATTCTATTCTTGTTTTTGGTAGTTCTGCTATATATTCCAGTCAGGTAACGGTCATGGTAGAGTAGACATGTGTTACACTTGACCCACGTCCAATTCCTAACACATTGGATCAGGATGCAAAACCTCACACATTGTCAATGGTAATCGTTAACAATGGCCTTTTGAAGGGGTGTCCATGTGTCTATTCAGGGTATAACTAAAAAGGTTAGACAGCATGTCAATCACAGAGCAACTTGGACTTCCTTCAGCCATGAGGTAGAACTGAACACTGTGCGTGTGTGTGTGTGTATGTGTGGATATGAAAATAAACTATATTTAATAACATGCATACATATATATTTACACATTTAGACATTTTTCAATTTGTTATTATTGTTATTATTAGTAGTACTACTAGTAGTAGTAGTAGTAGTAGTAGTAGTAGTAGTAGTAGTAGTAGTAGTAGCAGCAGTAGCAGTAGTATTAGTAGTAGCAAATTACAACAATAATAATAGCACATTTGTTAATTTGTATTATATTGCATTATATTATTTTTATATTATATCTTATATATAATAATGTATTGTTTTGCTTCCAATGAGAATGTAAACATTTCACATAATCTAGGAAAAATGTGTAACAGCACCACTGATGCGTAGCTCAGTGGTGAAGATTCATGAGACTCAGACTCAGAAACACATGACTTTTTACACCATTCCAGTTCATTGCATTAAATGCCCATAGTTAATAATATAATTGTCTATCTAAAAAGATGTATGCATTGTCAATTAAAACGATTATCATTGAGTTACTGTGTAATGATGTTTAATGCATATACATCTTGTGAATATAGACTTGATCCCAATAAACACTTCTCATACACGTATTATAGACCAGTATCGCAGTAGATTTTCTATAATATTACACTAATTTCATCAGCCATTAAAAAAAATAAGTAAACTCCCGCAGTTACAAAATCGTTGGCCAACAGCAAAGTTAAAAACCGCTAAGGACCCATGAGGAACGGGATTTAAAAAACGTCTAATTAGTCCGATTATGGCGCAGCTGTGGCGGGCGAGGCTTTGAGGTGGTGTTACAGAGGGATCACTTGGCCAGGGAATGCTGCTCTCTGACAGCTTACGCGCTGCCAGATTCAGTTATGTGTCGGGGATGCTATGAGGTTTGTCTGCCGAAATACCTCGCAGGCTGGACAAGGTCAGGACGAGAGCGATGCGCTGTACGGCCGTCCGTCGTGTGACTGCTCACGCATGTTGCCGCCTGTGTACGACATGTACTGCAATACAAGGGAGTGCAGATGTGTCTTTCAAATAGTACTATGACAAGAGTACAGAGAACAGGTGTAAAATTCCAGGAATATATAAACGCTGAACGGTTACGAGTACTTGAGGCATACATAATCGGTCAAATTCCAGAAATACAGAAAGGTGGAAAGGGATAGGCAGGCATGCTTATACAATTACCATTAATGTCAGAAAACAGTGGTGAGGCCTGTTTATAGACACACACATCAAGATAGATAGATAGAGAGAGAGATAGATAATGTTTAGATAAACATTCTCACTAGATCCACTGAACGCACAATAAACTCATCGGATAATCATCGAATCATACGTTGACGAGATACATAAAATCCATACCACAGACGCAGCAGCCATGCTCATGGAGACAACATGTCTGTCCTTCCTCCCGTAGTACCGCCTGGAGATTAGTGGAGGAATAAATAGAGAAAGAGAAGGTTTGAACGCTGCATAACCCTCTGGGAACACATGTCTTCAGCAATACTGAACACACAACAACACCGTCTTCTGCACCACGGAGGCTCTGGCTGGCCTCACGCTCAATGCAGATATTGTTGCAAACCGACTCAGGATAATATAATGGTGTGTGTGTGTGTGTGTGTGTGTGTGTGTGTGTGTGAGAGTGTGCATGCATACGTGCATCTAGGCAAGTATATATGTGTGTGTGTGTGTGTGTGTGTGTGAGAGAAAGTGTGCATGCAAACGTGCATCTAGGCATGTATATGTGTGTGTGTGTGTGTGTGTTCAAGTGAAATCCGGCCCAGTGTTGACAATATGTGTCTCCACTCCTGTTGCCCATCCTGGGTGGGCCGGGCCCTACAGAGCTCCGTGGCACCTACACCCTCCTCAGCGCATCCTGACCATACCCCCCCGACCCCCACGCCTCAAGCCCCATGTGAGGAGCCGGCGGCGAGGCCAGTGTCGGCAGGGCTCTCAGCGGCTGGACCAGGAAAGAAGGACCAGGAACACCAGACCCACCGGGCGCCATGGCACCCCGCGCTCCCCCTCCGCCGACGTCTCGCCAGCACCCAGCCTCCCTGTCACCCAGACACCCATGGAGCCTTTAAAGGTAAGTCCCCAGTGGCAAGACTGCTACCTTATGAACTGCATTAAAGAAACGCTGCTTATTCAGATCGTTTTTACCCTTCTTCTGAATTACAAGAAGTGTGGTAAAGGATTTTCTTTAACCTATAGGAGCTATTCTGTGGCTGAACCACCTTGGAAGACAGAAAAAATGCAGCTCTTTGAGTGCAGACTGTGCTAAATCCATGGGATTATCTGATGACAGAATTCCTGTTTCTGTTTAATCCTATTTGCTCCACTACATTGACGAGTGCTGGTTGTGGTCATTGATTCCATTCCTGGTATGTCCGAGTGGAGCGAATACAGGAGCCTGTGAGGGGAAAAACAATATGCTTTACTCAAACACGGAGCGTGCATCCAGGAAATAAATGGGCTCAAAAACATACAAAAACAACGAAGAGGTAAGCATCGACTTTGAGACTTTTAACTCCGACTTTCAAACATTCGAACTTTCAACGAGAGTAAGAGTGATGTAACCTCTGTTTTTTTCGTGATAGAAAAGACTCGAGTATAAATAAGGCCACACTCTGGCACCTTTAATTCAATTATTTTAGTTCAAACCAGCCACGAGAGAACAAATCACATTGATGACTGAATGTATTTGGCTGCAGTTCATTTTCCTGATTCGAAACAGTATTCTCATTTTTCACAGTCATGCATGTGATGTGATCATGAATGACATCAATTGCAGAGTTGTGTTTAGTCGACTGCTGGTCTTTAACATTTCAGTATTTATTGATAGCCGGTATCGAATCCATTAGTTCTCTAATGTGGTGCGACAATGTTACAAACTCATAGTGTAATTTAGTATGTTTTTATACACCTATGTATCATCATTTTTATTTGTATCACAATAGTTTTTTACCGTTGTGAAAAACGATTTGTTCAGTTGTGTCTGTAGTAGGTTTTTGAAGTCGTTCTTTGAAAAGGTAGAACAAAGCGCTCTCACATCCAGCCATAGTCTACTGCGTGCGGTAAGTGGGCCCCTCGCTGGGATCCAAGTTTCCCAGGCAAACGCTTCTCGACAGTTTGAACTTGACCTGTCTGTGGATTACCAGAGACCCTCCAAAGCCTCGCAGGAGGCAAAATTAGCTTACGGGTACCAGTCCGATCCCTTGGACCATGAAAGTGAAAACACGGAGCGCTGACGAATTTGTCTAAAGAGTGTGGGGGGACCCTTGGTTATCCAAGTTACCTTTAACCTCTGGGAGAAACTAGTAAGGAGCAAGTTCACCCTAAGTTCAAGGATCAAGGCATAAAGCAGTCCGTTTTACCACTCATTCCGCACAAAGACACCAAGGAATGCACATAATTAGACCCAGTCTAGAGCCAGTTTAACGAAAGAAGCACCAACTCTAATGAGATAATCTGGGATCGCCCAAAGGATTTAAATAATTCCAATCAATAACAAAAACGAACCCAGCGCATAACACACTCGCACAAACACACATTCCACGGCTGTGAAAAGCTAAACTCTCCCATCATCGGTCCTTCCAATAACCACTCTATTGTTTCTGAAGGACTAGTCCTTCAGAAACAACCTTGTCTAGTCCTGTGTCATTATTTACGTTGTTTTCTAACTTTTTACTTACTTCCATATTGCTCATTTCATATTTACCACAATCTCCTCCCCCAAATAACAAAGAATCAAATGTTCTCATTTTTCACACTCTAAACTCGGGAAGGCATGGTTCCGTGAAGAAGTCCCAGACAACCACATCTAAATGTATGGAACAAGTCAGTGTAAACACATTAGTGAAGGGTCACTCCATAGGATAAGAAGATTACGGTCCACACAATAGGGATCTTCTTCCTGCTCTTGCTTGAAGGTAAAGCAACTTGATGTATGTTTTAATGTTATGTTACGAATCCAAACGGCCGTCGTTCACGTGAAAATAAAAAATTAATCAACAAATAATATACAAAGAAGTGTATACTGTTGCATAACGCGATCACACTGCCAGATCTGATCACACGCAATCAGCATTCGGAATTTGCGGTGTAATAAAAAAAGTACTTTTAATATCAAAGGCCCTCGTAGTTAGGTTGAAAAGTAGGCCTGGAGAATCGCTTGCAAAGATCGGATTTAGCTCCACGTGCAGTTTTTTGGTGGTTGGGGTGACCTTTTCCTTCCCAATGAAGGCACCACAGAGAGTTAGATAATGCTTTATCTTTGTACTCTTTGACTTGGAGGGGAGGGCCGGGGAAGGATTCTCCTACTTTGCTCAACCCATGCTGTAAGGAGCTTTTTGTTTAACTCAATAGACTCCACTTAATGGACATATCTTGATTACTTCAACTGATTCGTAATTAATAATGGAAACGATTGTTGTTGAAGATGACGGAAAACATAACAGTAGGACACGTCATGCAAACAGTCCCTTTAGTAGCATGTTCTCTGTTAGCCCCAGAAAGGTTTAAACAATACAGCATATAGATTACAATACCCATCTCGTTTGGGAGTAAATCCAATCGCTTTTATGAAATATAAATCATAGGCTAGCATTGAAATGTGTTTTTTTAACAACAGCCTGCATCACTGTTTCCTTCCATGTGCTTCGTTCTTTCCCTTGAAATGAACACTCCAGTATCTGCGTAGTGCTAAGAGATGTACGACTGAAGAAGCACTTGAATTAATACACCATCTTGTTCAATCAATCATATTTTTAGAACCAGTAATATCACTGTTGGAAACACTTCTCGTTTGAGTGGTTTCAAATGTCCTGGACGATTAAACCAGATGAATATATCAGATAACCAGATAAGAGGCATGAAAACGAACCCTTTGTGTCTTCATTGTCATATGTCTCGTAAGCAAGTGCATGTTTCCAAAACCTCACAAGGGCCATGTTTCCGATTCTCGACATGGATGGGACATTTTTGACAAGCATTCTGTAGCCAGGGGGTGGGAAGCGCAGAGGACTTAGACCAAGCTTTGTGCAAAGAGCATCAAGAGCCAGCTATTGATGAAGTTTGGCTGCTTCATCAATAGCAGGCTCTTGATGCAGCAGTAACATGGAGACACAACGCATAGGTTCTTACATGGCCTTGATAAAACCTGATCAATACGCAAACTTATGTCTTTATGTTTTTGTTATGTTGGGTTTGCTGACGGAGGAGCATGTGTCCTGGGTGGCTCACTCTGGGGAAATAACACTTGGTCATGGACTTCATTACCATTATCGGGAAGGAGAGTGATTTAGTCGGCAGACAGTTGTGCTCTGCGGCACTCGCGTCTGAAAATAAAGCAATGTAGGAAGTCTGTATGGCTGTAACCATTGGCCCTTCTGGTTGTATGCGAGATAAGGCCAGCATTATTCTATGCTCGTCTCGTTGCCTCCATCCCCACTGTAATACGCAGGAACTAACAATGTAGAAACTATGTCTGTCTGTCTATCGAGTGCCTGTTAGGCGCTTATCTTTCAAGCTAAAGACATCCATTGTGGTCCAAATGCGCTAAAACAATTCACAGAGTTGTCCGGTTGCTTTGCAAGGGTCTAGCCTTCGGGGGGGAAATGAGCCATCATATTCTTTTTCAAAGATCTGTGTTAAGCGATAGCTAATACAAAACAATAATCTATATGAACAAACCACACATTTTACTGGGCTTTTGGACAACCGTAAGAGGTAAGGGATGCTTGTGGGGCCTGTGCACTGCGGCCATGTTGTTAAATAACCAACTAATAATAATGAGCGAGCACACAAAAAGAACGAGACTCAGAATGTTCACAAACTGGTTGGCGAAGACCGGCAAAAACATTGGAACATAGGATTTTACACCTGTTTTCTTTCAATTATTGGATTATTTTAGTAACAGTGACAAAATGGCATAGATTACTATGTTCAAGATCATAGAAGACATACTAACACAAAAAACTAAAGACTTTAAGTGTTAAAGCGTTACTATAGTCGCAGTAAGTAAGTACCATCGAGAGACTTACTTCAATGTGCAGAAACTCCAGGGGCCTCTGGCATCCAAAACAGACAGGCCTAGCAACTGTTTAGCGTTTCATGAGAAGAGGCATTGCGGAATGCCGGTACCCTGGGCCAAAAAATAATCGACATCTTCCAAACAACTGATATTTTGAGGTCATGGCATATTGCTCAGGCTTTCTCATGAGAGTAACTCCAACATTAGCCAACTAATAGTAACCATGTTCTCATTTGAAGTTAGCTAGACTGCAGGCGAGTTATCTCAATTGTTTAGCAAGTTACTAAATAAAGTTTCATGTTTTGATACAGTTCTTGGTAAAGTTCATACGTTAAATGCACAGAGAACATGAATGTATAATGATTTCATGTCGGGACACCACAACAGCAGGCACAACTGATTTTACAGTGAAAAGGTTTTTCCAGTAAAATGTACCTAATTTAGCATTTTGCAACTCCATACTGCCCCCAATTGCTTTTCATTTCATCCATATACACGCTTCTCATACTCTCTCTCTCTGAGTCGATGAGTTTCCGAAATGATTATTGAAAAATTATTCATGATATTCACATTAGTCTGGGACAATTAATGTAATTGAAAAAAAGTTATATTAGTGTAAGGAATTAGTCTAATGGAGAGTGCCATATAGAATATTGACACATATTTGTAAGAACAGGTTATTTCTCACACATATTTCATTTTTCATTTGGTGTATAAATTAACTTAGTGTGTGAAGCTCCTTTGACAAAATAGTTAAACAATATTCCAACGGAGGCTATATTTCCTCAGTTGAATGACTAACACTTCACTAATATCACTTTCTGATGAGTTATTTGTCTCAGCAATCATTAATGATTTGATGAATAGAAACATAGCTGCTCATGTGGTTGGTGACCTCTACAGATCAAACATAAGACAAAACAATATTTCTTGTTTACTCTTTCACAGCTAAACTCTACAGACAATGGATTAAATACCTGCATAGATAATATCAAAGTTCTGATTATTTTTAAGCATATCGTAACATTAATGTGCAGATGTGCGCTTGTTAACAAAAGAGTAACTGGGTTTTTAGGGAATTAAAAGAAAAATACTTAGAAGTGGTTAAGTGGCATGAATGGGACCGTTTCATCAACAGGGGTCAAGAAATTATGACTTTTTCTCGAAATGTTATCTTTCCCCAGGGCAAAGATAACGTTGTGCTGAGGGGATCGGGAGGAGACAGTTTCCCGCTAAGGGATGCATCTTACCCACAGGTTTAGCTAAAGGAAAAGGCCACAGCACGGTATGAGAGACAAAGAAACACTCTGGTACATGAGCACAATGAACACATTCTCTGGCTCATCCTTGAAGGTTCTGTCAAGCCGAAGGGCAGCTCGTCTGCAAAAGTGTTCACCTCGCCATCTTCCAAGTCACGGTTTTCCAGCAATACAAATACAAAGACGCCATGTTCTGCTGTGTGACGGTGTTACACGGGGTGCATGCTAGTCGTTGACGTGAATGTGACGAGAACCTCTGGGAAACTTTGGATACTCACATGAGAATCGTTGAGAAATCGACCAGGAGCCAAAAAAAACCCCATTAAATCAAACTGTTGTTAGTCGTTAAGGCCTCTAAAAATAGGATGTGCCTTCCTTCAAAAACTCGAAAATACTTTTAGTGCTTATACACTCGCATTATCAGATATACGAAAAGGCACAGTGTTTTAGCTAGGGCTCCGGAGTTTGTGAAGACAAAACCCATGAGGATATTTTGAGGAAACGTTTTCACTTTGTTGTGTAAACTTTTATGTACACAACACTTTTAACATGCAAAGATGTAATCAATCTCATAAACAACAAACAATGTTCCACTTTCCCTATCATAGGCACACAAGCGTTTTGAATCTTTCTTCAAATAGCAAATTGAAAACAGTTGTGAGATCACAATACAAAGAAAGACATTTTATATTCGTCTAAACAGACAGGAGCGGTTGCATGAGATCTATAGACAATACACCACCAGAGGTAGTGCTACATTCAGTCCAGATTGACTAGCGATAGGAAGCATTGTCGAGTCACATGCGTAGCTTGTACGTCAATGCTCGTCAACCAGTATAAAGCAAAGGAGTGTCATACGCCAATGAATCTGAAACATGCCACACCGTGCGATTCCTGGCCCTTGCAATGACTATTAAACATGATTTGCGGCATTATCCAAAGCAATGTAAACTGTCAGTGTAAACGGTCGCTCCGTCTCCGCCCATTCTCAGAGATTGTGGAAACCATGGATGGTGGTGCTGCTACTACCATTGAGTATGCAGGCGAGTCATAGAACTTGCTGCATAGAAACTGTCCATGATTTTTTTTCACACAACACGCGTATGAAGCAGTATTCTCTATACTAGAAAATACCCGAGCGTGACTGTTCCCCTTTAACCCATTGTTTAGTGCCATGCTATGTACCAGCAGTGTTTCCCATACATTCATTTGTTTGTGGCGGCCGTCCACAATTACTATTTACTATTTCAGTAGTCAAAAGCCTTCGCTGTTGGCTGTATAAAATAGGTTTGTTCGCCAACGTTTAGTAGCTGGCCTGGTGTGTGTCCTGTGTGTCAAGTGGAGCAAGTGAAACTGTCGTGCCAAGCAGCACTCCTCTCTAAAATAGAGCCATTGTTTGGTCAATATTTCTATACAATCGGCAAATTACGCTAAGTACCCTGCCCTTAACAAAAACGCAATTCAAAATTTCCCCATGGATATAACATTAAAATCACTGTTTAGAAGTGTATCCTGCTCTACAACGCATGTGGACTGTCTAAAATACAGATAAAAATTTATGTGTGTAAATTAGTGGAAACTGTGGACCGCATATTCGATTATAATTTTTGAGTATTTCTTGCATTCCAACTGCCCCTCCAGTCAGCTACCACCACAAATAGAACCGTATTATGTGGGAAACACTGACTAGCATTGTGTACTATTACTCATATAATATACAGATTATGGATACACTATGGAATGTACTTTCTTAATTTTCCTTTAAATGACCTGACATGTTTTTACTAGAAACATTAGATCAGACAGAATCAGCTTAAATAATGCATTAAAAAAATCTCGTTACCAACCCTTGCAATTCTGTTTCACTGCAAGTCTGACATCACATTAATTAAGCTTTAAGCTTAATTAAGCCTTGAAAAAACAAGTCCAAAAACTAGATATGAGTGGGTTTTTTAACACCATGAACATTTTTTTATGTCTGCAGGGGCCAGTTTGTGTTGGAACAGTGGTGTCAATTGTAACCATGGTTCTCAGAACAAATAATGTTTTATACTCGATGAGCATAACTAAAGATGAAACGTTAGTTAGCCTTAAGCAGGCTCCAGTTCGCAGGCTGATGGCCTTCCAGCAGAGAGGGGTCTTTGTGCGATGGAGGCGGTGACGTCAAATGAACTCTATAAAGGCAAAAATTCATAGTTTAGCTGGAACAACAAAACAGTGGGAGGATGAGTTTTACCATCCTCCTCCCTACTCTTAACTTGCATAACTAATGAGCCTTAACTCCTTGATAAATGAAACAGCACCAATGACTCCTCTTGTTTGCACACGCTAACTGGTTGACGACTCACTCAACTAACTTCGCAAAGGGACTATCTTCTGCAATTCATTCTTTAAAAAGTAAAACATTTAAATTCAAATACAAATACAAATAATTATATATACGATAATTATGTTGGAGATGCTTGAATACAACCATTATCAGGTAAGACTGTTCCCTGAAAATGAAAACATAGACAATTGATGACATAATGGTGTGTTTTGCTGGTTTTGGACATTTTACTTCTTAAGTGCTACATTGACTGTACGTTGACTGTAAGTTGTTGCTAAAGTGCAGATAAAATAGTCTGAAATAGCATCAAATGTGTTTGCAATAACAGTATTGGGAAGAGCTTGATATTCCATTGCATGCAGTACAATTTGAAGTACCATTTTGGTAGAGCTTTTCATTTTCATTTCATTTTTTGAAATTTGAAATTAACAATATACTATTCTATTATCATCAAATTGTTCTATAATACTAAAGACAAAGTTCAAGACAATATAGATCAAACTGTATTGTTTGCATTATGAACTTATTATTATTATTATTATTATTATTATTATTATTATTATTATTATTATTATTATACATTTTCATTAAGAATGGATTTTGATTCAATAATTTTGTTCTGCATATTTATTTTTTTGGTGCGTTGATGACGTTACAATATCTCTCTCTATATATATTCGACACTATTTCCTTTTTTTTCTTTTAAAGTTCTTCTGACTTTTCTAGGTGCCGACCCACCTGGAGACCCCAACTAAGTACCACATCCAGCAGGCCCAGAGGCAACAGGTGAGGCAGTACCTCTCCACCTCACTCGGTGGAAAAACGGGTAGCCAGTGCCCTAGCCAAACCCCGGAACGAGGCATGCCCCCTGGGCCAGCCATCAGTGCCCCCAACAGCCCCATGGCCCTACTTACTCTCAGCGCTAACTGTGAGAAAGAGGTATACCTGCCATTAGCCAAAGACTCAACAGTTGTATGCTTTTCCACTTAATCATGCACTGATTATATATATTTAAACATTTTTAATTCCCACACCATCTGTGGCATTTCTTGTACTTTTTTATGTTTTTGTTTTTGTTCAACGCACTGAAGGAATTTGTGCCATTCATTAACTGGACTGTTTTTTTTTTGTCATAGATGGACGATGTTATTGACGATATTATTAGCTTGGAATCAAGTTATAATGACGACATCCTCTGCCTTATGGATTCTGGACTCCAGATTTCAAACACGGTAATTCTCCTACGATGTACCTGATTCGGTAGCTCCAACCATATCCTAACGTGGATATTTCTGGGATGTTTTCTCATTGATTATGTTTGTGTGTAGCTCCCCGTCTCTGGCAACCTTCTCAACATGTATGGCAGCCAAGGAATTCCACCCCCTGGTCTTGGCATCAACAACTCCTGCTCTTCCAGTATGTCCAACATTAAAAGGGAATACACAGGTGATCTACCCTTTCTGCACGATTAAAAGGTCCACAGTGAAGACCTAGGATGTATTTGCCCATGAAAAAAAGGAGGCATTCTAATATTATTTTTAAATGAAAAACGAAGAACTACGTATAATTTCAATGGACATCTAACCCCTTATTTACCATCCAGTTACTCCAGCCCCAGGCATGATGCACATACTGGACAAACCTGGGTCCTGCAGCCAGTATGAAAACTATCAAAGACAAGAAGGCTTTCCAGTAGGTAAGCAAAGAATAACAATGAAGGGAAAACAACAATATATATATTTATACAAACGCTTTCGTTTTTACGTCTCATACTTTGTGGAAGCTACGTAAATGTTATTTCACATTTACTGATCCACAAGACGTGTGGATCTGAGCTCTAAGTAGTTTTTTTTTGTATTTTACAGAGGCTGAAGTACGAGCTCTAGCGAAGGAAAGACAGAAGAAGGACAACCATAACCTGAGTACGTCTGTTGTGTTATGTGTATGTTGTGGTATTTTGTACACATCTTACTGATTGTCTGATTGTTTGCATGTTACATATGGGGAGCAAGCCTTCCACACAATCAGTGCTTAGCATTGACACGCATGTTGTCATGGTTTTGTTACTGTTGATTATAGCAACAAAAAAGTCTAAAAAGTCAGCATTTGCTGCAACGTTTGCTTTAATTCATATTTTCACATTATTTGTGATTATTGTTTGTAAACATTGAATACATGCAAATGTTTGGCTGGCCATTATACACGTCTCATGTGATGAAGGGAATGAAGGGTTATTATAATATTAAAATATTGACATTTTATAACCTAGCATTTTAACAATGTTGTTTTTTTATTAATTACATTTACAGTTGAGCGCAGGCGGCGGTTTAATATCAACGATAGGATCAAAGAATTGGGGACATTGATCCCCAAATCAAACGACCCGTAAGTAGAAATGTCAATCAATCAATATGTCGTCCTGTCTATCTGTCTGTGTGTCTGTCTGTCTGTCTGTCTGTCTGTCTACATGTATGTCTGTGTGCCTGTCTGTGTGCCTGTCTGTCTGTCTACATGTATGTCTGTCTGCCTGTCTGTGTGCCTGTCTGTCTGTCTACATATATGTCTGTGTGCCTGTCTGTGTGCCTGTCTGTCTGTCTGTCTACATGC
Organism: Laemonema laureysi; assembly: GCA_900303225.1. NCBI lineage: Eukaryota > Metazoa > Chordata > Actinopteri > Gadiformes > Moridae > Laemonema > Laemonema laureysi. The sequence goes on along the minus strand of OMNS01061460.1, from coordinate 179 downwards.
ATGTCTGTGTGCCTGTCTGTGTGCCTGTCTGTCTGTCTGTCTACATGCATGTCTGTGTGCCTGTCTGTGTGCCTGTCTGTCTGTCTACCCACCCTAGTCGATCATTATCTATCCACTCACTCTATTTTTAAACACCTCTCACCTCAACAGTGTGTCGAGGGTAACTGGCGCCCTGTGGC
>OMNS01061458.1:0-13224 GCA_900303225.1 Laemonema laureysi | reverse complement strand
ACACACACATATACACACATACATACACACCATTAGACCTTAGAGCAGTGGTTCTTAACCTTATTGGAGGTACTGAACCCTGCAAGCTTCATCAGTGCATTCAACGAACCCTTCGGGTTTCAGTGCTAGTGGGGTTCAATCCCTGCATAATAACTGTGTAATAACTGTTAGGTTAGGGTTAAGGTTAGGTTAGGGTTAGTGTTAGGGTTAGGGTTAGGGTTTAGGGTTAGGGTTTATGGTTAGGGTTGGGGTTAGGGGTTAGGGTTAGGGTTAGGGTTCGGGAGGGAGAGATCAGGTCTTTCTTCTAGGGTTAGGGTTATGTTTAGGGCAGTGGTTCTTAACCTTATTGGAGGTACTGAACCCTGCAAGCTTCATCAGCGCATTCACCGAACCCTTCGGGTTTCGGTGCTAGTGATTGCTAGTGTGAACCGGGCTATACTGTGTGTGTCTTGACCCCTGCCGAACCCCTGAGACTGACTCGACGAACCCCTGGGGTTCGATCGAACCCAGGTTAAGAACCAGTGCCTTAGAGGGGACCTGCTGCCATCTACAGGTTCTGTTCATTTCTGTTTAATTCCACTTGTTCACATGACAAACGGAAGCTTAACTTATATTTATGTGTATTTTATATGCATGTATTTTCTTTTTTACAGGTTGTTTCAAATCTACTGTCGTTATATGAAATATGTAGCCAATGTAAACCCGCCACAAAACTACAATACAACAGCGAGCCGCCTTGCATTGTTAACCATTCCTCGTTGCCTTTATTTTGAATAATTGTTCAATATGTCTCATAACCATGAACCATATACCAACGGAAAATAGCATCACATTTGATAGAAATCAACAAACAAACAAAAACGTGTATGTCCCCCTCACTAGCTTCTGTCATACTATTCAACTATTACAGACCATACTTGTAGAGGGGGAAAGCACCTTGGTTTAAAGCTGTGGAGTAAAACCAGATTTTTGTGTAATAGCAGCAGCACACGCCGAGGGAGCCTGTGTTGATATCTGCTTCTCAAACCACCACCACCACCAGGTTGGTTTCCACTATCTTTGCTCAATTTTAGGCCATATTTGATATTGAACAGACTGCAAGGAACCCTATCTGTAGTTACAATCTTTATTATATCCCTTATCATTAGCCAACTTCAGTCACAAAACACATAATTGAGTTGTGGAAGCTTGCTCTGCCTCTTTTGGTATCCATGTCCATCCAGTATGATGGACTGTTGATAACTGTTGCAATGATTGTGTCAGAAGTGTCCGATACACGCTGTTGAACAATAATGTGTGTTGATATGTGTGTACTTGATTATCAGACACTATGATTGCTGAATAAATATTGAATAAACAAAACACACTATTTCCCATATTCCCTGTCTGGGATTAATAAAGTATCTGATCTTAGGATAAATTCTGGTTAGAATGATGGGCACGTGTCACTATTTTGACACCTCTTGGTCCCACACCCTCTGTAACAGGTGGCATGGGGTCTAAATGATCATCTCTAATTTCAACTGTACTAACATGTAACATGATTTAATACCTATAGACTGTACCATTACAGGCAGAAATGACTTTCATTAAGCATTACTCTTGAATGGTCCAATGCTCTATTTGTACTAATTCATTTTTATTAATTCAACATGAAACGAAAATGTACCTTTTTTACAAGCTGTTGCAGTCAGTAACGTGATATCACACATTTTCCAATATCCTATGACTATCAGGGCTACGTATCAAAAATAAATAAATTACGTTTCTATGGTTTTGCATACCAAAAAACAAGTTAACCCAACAGTCTTACAGGTGGTCCACTGTCCGATTTTGTTATTAGTTATGCAATGGCCTAATCTCAATCTTTCTTAAGAGGCAAGGAATAACAGACAAAAACACTGGATAATCCCCAATAGCCCATTTCTTGTTTGTGCAAAAATATCTACAAGATATCTCACCTTATCAAGAATACATCTGAGAATGCATCGAGTCATTCAGGCTAAGTCCTCCTTAAAAAAAAACAAAAAAAAACAACATTTACTTCAAATTGATAATTTGGTTTAAAAAACAATTATGTATGGAAGTGGAAGCGTCATGCCACTTTGAGAGAAAACTAATTAACGGTTCTTTGCATAAAATACTTGGACATGGGTTGAAACGCTTGTCTGTATGTTGGCATGTCACAAACAAACAAAAAACAGAATTGAGCAGGTAAACAATGCAACCCACATGGCATACATGTTAGAACTTTCACACTTCTGTCTTTAATATCTAAGCCTGCATAATTGCATTGCCTACTGTGTCATGACTACATAAACTAGTTACTACAGCGCTTGGGAGATTTAGCGGGCCAGTAGTGCACTTCAAACCTGGACTAAACTGGGTGACCATTCTAGATTATTAGCATGGCTAGCTTAACTTATTTCGTCTTGAATAGATGAAAATTTATCTATTTGTTCTATTGTGTATAAATTGTCGTAGCTCGTAAATTCGTAGAAAACAGGGCTTGTTCTCAGGACTTGATGTTGGCTTCCCAAAAGAGTCTTTGTGGCTGTCATCATTACTTCCACGTGATTAGATTTTCTTTCTCACAGTAAAGGCAACAGCAGGACCACAGGAGAGCAAGCGGTCCCGGTCCCGCACTTCTTCTTGCAGCTTGGCCTCGCTCACGCGAAGCTGGCGGATGGTGGCTTTCATCTCCTTCATCTTCACTTCCATGAGCGCAATGATGTCCCTCTGTTCGTTTAGTTTTCGCAGCAACTCGGTCGAGGTTGTCCCAGTAGTCAGCGAGTACGAGTGGTCCAGTGGATTGCTAATCACACTGATGTAATCGATGGTGTCGTCTGGTGACTGTTCCTCGCCAGTTTGGTCTGTGGAGCTCGTAACATCTGCAGGGATGCCAATTCTGTATGGCTGGACAGCCACGCTGGTAGCGCCGACGTATTCGCCGTTGTGATCTATTTGCACGACGGTCAGGTTGTCAATGCCAGTCTCGGCTGTTGCATTGCTATCGGCATCATCGGCAGAAGTAGAAAACACGTTAGCGATTACAATACCAGAGTTACCAGTACGCGGCCGCACCGCCGGAATGGCTGCAGATACTTTTTTGCCTCTGCCTCTACCTCTTCGGTTTTTTCGTTCATTTACTCCTCGCAGTGGGAATAGAGTTGGTACTCGAATGTTGTAAGTTTTTCGCCCACCAGAAAAATGAACGCTGCACACCCTGTGTCCCGTTGTTGGCTGGAAGGTACTAAAGCAGCCACTGACCCCGGCCCGGGAGATGTTCTTTAGCCAAAGCTCCCTTTGCGTGATATCCTTAGGAAATGTGTAGAACCGCAGTTCCCTGTCTCGATGCGAGTTGTTGTAACAGCCAGGGACACAGCAAGTAAAACCAGGCATCCTTAATTTGCTATATAGTTTTAAAATATGTTATTTTAAATGAGTTTTGGTTATTTTATTTTTGTTTCGTTCTTCTGCGCGTTGTTATCAAGCCCAGCGCCTCTAGGCGGAACTACACGTCCCACAATGCTTACAGCTTCCGGTATATTTTCCCACAAAAATCTCACAACAAACCACAAAACACGAATACGCGTATACTTTAATATAATCAAAGATGCACACCATTTACGTATTTTTTGTTTATTTCCTTGGTTTTTATATTGGTCGAAAGTTTCGATTGTATATTTTATCGAGCGCCCTCAAGAAGAACTACATTTCCCAACATATTTTCTTTTAGAGCTCGAACACGAGAGAGCTACTGCCCCTGCTGGCGAAATGTAAGTCCTTAACGGAAGGACCTACACTTGGAAATAAATGTATACTAAGACTAAAATCAATGCTATATATTTTCAGGAGACGCAAAACACCGACGCGGAACACGTAATGCATGTATTCGGATGTATGTTCATTATTATTTACCAAGGAAATAAGATACTTTGTTTTACGAAGGATTACGATTAAGATTGTTTTTGGTTATAATGGGATACCGTTCTTATAAAACATCCATGGTAGATACCCACGTGTGTAGCTAGTTACCACGATTGATTATTATAAGTGGTTATAAGTTGAGTTTTGTTTGACGTGTTTGGTTTCTTCTTCTATCATATTGCTTGATGTGCCAAGCTACAGCGTCCTCTACTGTGTGAAATGGCAACATACTTCAAGGGACTATTGTGGCTAGTGGTATGTGGTTGATATTAATTAAATATTTGATATGGTTTAAGATTTGGTGTTTGATTCGGTTACAGTGCCAGGTTTAACAATTGTATGTTAAGCCTACTTATGTATTTTGTAAGTTCTATACATATGATTATGACTGCAAGCCTGACATTATATCATCAATGTTATTTATGTTGTAAATGTCAGTTATTTTGTGCATGCTTCTTCTAAATAAGCACCTGCTTGTATTTAGTGTTTAGTGTTTATTTGGAGAGCACCACACAGAATACAACATGGACTATGGTTTTTTGTATCGCGTACGTATCATAGGTTACTGCCTAGCAACCTGCTAGCAACTGGGCAGCGCCCGGATCCGGATGAGTCGAGTCTCCCTATCGCCACCGCTGTCGTCTTGGGAACAGGTAATTTAACGATATCATTTTTAACACGATTTACTTTCACGTTGTATTTTGATGTGGTCATGTGTTTTTGCGTGCACTCGGCGTCTGTATCATCATTGTATTTCACTTAATATGGCAATTGGCTAACAACTGTATGGTTTTTTGCTAGTTCCGCCCTCAGTTACAGCTCTGGTTAAATGTTTCGTAAAACTGGTGTCTTAACGTCTCATGAACCGAAACAAGTACGTTTAAAACACGTTCTAGAATGTTTTAGTAATGGTGTAACGTTCGTAACAAACGTTCAGCTCGCGAGCGTTTTGCTGATCGAACCACCATAGACCACTTTTAAACTTGCATGCTTGGTTTAGCTGGCTAATCTATTAGCTTATTATGAACGCTGGATAGCTTGATTGGTATTGTTTTATAATATTTGCGTCCAGCTATTTAAAACTATTTAAATAGATATGTGAAGTCATGTTTCATATTTTGACATGAGCAGGTGATCACAATTGTACATGCCAGCCAACCTGCCATCTTTGTTCATTTATTATATACATTGTATTATAACCATAAATAAAAAAACAACAACAACAATTTGACATAATGTACTTTGTTCTACTTTGACTTGATCCAGTGTTCAAGGGAGTATTATTAAAGCTCCTTATTTTGGAAAGGCATGATTTCAATAGCCTGTCAAGAATAATGAGAGAAACTGGTCTGGGCCACAGGGAGACGACGCTTCCTTTTTGGACTCTCAAGTCCCCTGTTTTGTCTCAACAGGTAAACTCTTGTTGGTGTCGTGGCGACCAACAACCAGGGCTTTGTGCTGGTTTGGCTCTGATGGTGTGTTGAAGAGGATGGCCTGGGTTCAGACTGGAGGTTGGTTGTAAGGGGCGGGGCCATGTTGCCAGGAGTCGGCGTGTTTGGCACGGGGAGCACAGCCCGCGTGCTGGTCCCCTTGTTGCAAGCGGAGGGTTTCGAGGTCCACGCGCTGTGGGGACAAAGTGAGGAAGAAGCTGGGTGCCTGGCCAAGGAGCTTGGCGTTCCCTTCCACACCAGCCGGTCAGACGATGTCCTGTTGCACCCGGATGTCCACCTCGTCTGCATCTACATTCCGCCCCCCATGACTCGGCAGATTGCTGTCAATGCACTGGGTAAAGCAAATTATAAGCACGCTTAAACTGAGCGAAAATATGCAATGTTTATCTAGTTTCAAATGTGCGTCGTGATCCCTGAGCAGTAGGCCAACTATGCACACTGATTTAGCAGACTTAGGCGTTCCAAACTGGAAAACAAAAAGAGGCCCAGAATGCTTTGGCTACGTTTATGCAGAAATGCAGTATGTCCTGATCTCATGAGCTTAAGAAGTTTATTTTCTTTCCAAAAGCTGTATTATCTTCCTAAATACAGCAGTTCCCTAGTGTATTTCAAATGAGAACGCAGGCTATAGGATATTTAATTTTTAGTTGTCTCTAATCCTTTATTCAACATACAAGCACACATGCGCAATACACTAAGATAGGAATTTAAGTGGGTGCGGTTAGCTTATCTCATGAATTCCTGACAGTTTACCTCAGTTTCCTGTTTCAGCTTCCTGAGTTTGTCGTGCCCCAACAGAATAACTGTGGGACACTGTTGTGGCAAATTATGGAAGGAATTAGACTTCCATGCACACTAAGAAAAGTACATGGTATGTAAAATGGCAACTTGAGAACTGTTACCATGCAAAAGTATAACCAATTACTGCTCCCCTTCACAGGCATAGGTAAGAATGTAGTCTGTGAGAAAGCTGCAACTGCTGTAGATTCCTTCAAGATGGTGAATGCAGCCCGGTACTATCCCCAGCTGCTCAGCATCGTGGGTAATACCCTGCGCTTCCTGCCAGCGTTTGTGGCAATGCGCCGGCTGCTGATGGAGGGATATGTTGGGGAGGTGCAGGTGTGTGACGTGAGGGTCTACGGCCCTAGCCTGCTTGACCGGTCTTATGGTTGGACCTGTGAGGAGCTGATGGGGGGAGGTGGGTTGCACACCGTAGGGTCCACTATCATTGACCTTCTCAGTCATCTAATCGGGTCAAGGGCCCATCGTGTGCACGGTTTGCTTCGGACATTTTTACAGCAGAGCGGGTCCATCTGCGGGATCCGCCGTGTCACCAGTGATGATTTTTGCTTTTTCCAAATGTTGATGGGCGGGTCTGGATCTGGGTCTGGCGCTGGCGCTGGTGCTGGTGCTGGCGGAGTGTGTTGCACGGTGACTCTGAACTTCAACATGCCTGGGGCATTCACCCACGAGGTGATGGTGGTGGGATCCGCAGGGAGGCTGGTGGCCAGGGGGACAGAGCTGTACGGACAACGCAACGGGTGCGACAGCGAGGAGCTGCTGCTGGGGGACAGCGGGTGGGTCGGGCCAGAGGTCCGAGACATGCCGCTGCCTCACCTCAGAGGGCTCAGTTCCATGGTGACGGCACTTAGACATTCTTTCCAAGCGCACAACGAGCGCAGGTCCTGGGCACGCGAGCCAGTCGCTATGGCACCCACCTTCGAAGATGGCCTGTATGTGCAGACGGTGGTGGAGGCGGTGAAGCGGTCGAGCCGTAGCGGAGAATGGGAGTGTGTTGAGGTCATGACTCAGGAACCAGATCCTAACCACAACCTGTGTGAAGCACTGCAGAGAAACAAGAACTAACATCATGGATTTCATTAAAAACTAAGCTTAAACATAGAATTAAAAAACTTAAAAGTACATGGTCTGTGACAGGATGAAACTACTTTAAAGTTGAATTCTCTTTTTCTTAATTGGTTTTAAAATAATTTACATTCATCTTCTTTTTCTAATTTTGAATGGAATACTGTTAAGAATATACAATATGAGACACTCTAACCTTAAAACATGTCAACCCTTTTACATTATTTTGGTTTTTCTTTTATTTACACAATTATTAGAGATAGAATTTGACAATTCCAGGGGGGGGGCGTTTATTTCTTCATTTTTAAAAATATACTAGACACTGCAAACTATTTTCATAACTTCATTGGCAAATGTATGTAGAGACACACAATTTCAGTTTCAGTTTACAAATTTGGCAGTGTTTCCAACAAAGTCTTTCATTGGACTGTTCTTTTTTCTTTCATGTAATGTCTATGTATGGCCAATGTAAAACAGTCAATCTGGAAAAAATTAACCAAAACAATGGTGTGGTATTGACATTCAAGTCCAAACGAACAGCTATTGACAGCAGGAAAACGTGTGTATTGTTTTAAGGCTATGTAACAGTGTTTACATATGTTTAAACCCAATGTTGATTTAATATATATTTGCATTGTTTAGATTCACAGATGAGATTCTCTGATCTTTCTGGAATCATCCGTTTCCCCCCATTTAACGTGCAGCCCATTGTTTGAGTTGTACTTTTGCAAACTTTTCGGTCGAGTAGAACCACTGGATTTGATGTGTGTGACAGATAATTAGGTGCATCCTGACAACGATTGGTAATGATCAAGACATAGGAAGTGACTGGCATTTGCGACCTCTGACGCACCGACAAGGGCTGTATTACACTTTATTTAAGATGTTTCGCAATATGGGTTTTACAGATGCATAGAGCTGGTAGGGTTGCACGCCGTGTCCTGCTAGACCTAATGGAGAGAGTATTGCAGTGTGTAAAGTAAATAGATTCATTATGTGCAGATGAGCATACTACCATTTGATGTCACACGCTTACCTCAGGCTATCCTAATAGTGCTTTTAAAAAAGATGTTTACATAGTGTCTTAATGACACACATATTACATATACCTTCAGAATTGTACAACTACTAAACATCATTTTATTGCACTGAAACTATGCCACATACTTAAGCAGTGTGATGCTTGTACCAGCCAATTTGCTGCAAAAATTAACCTAACTGTTGTATTTATTTTTTTATGTATCGGTGTGGATTAAAATTCTCACACTGTATATTTTCCAGCCTGTGAATTTCTGTTAAGCTGTAATATATTTAATGTTTGTTTCATGTTGGCATTGTTTAATTTGCTTTGTGAACACAACTTGTATTGCATTTACACAAGGGACATTGGGCCCTGACAGGGAAACATTGTTTTTCCATTACAGATATGTTCTAAACAAATAAATACAGTTGTATTAATGTGTCTTTGGTGAAGAAAGTATTTTTCATTCCTACATTAGAGGCCTTGTAGACTTGATATTAGAGCGCTTCCCTTAAACAGACTGCTGTATGTTGTAATCTTGATAACCTGATTGTAGAATGTTAATTAGGATGGGCAGTTCACACAAATAATGGTGTGAACTGTGGCATCACTTTGTAGGATATGGAATACAATACAAATGGTTTGTATGGTGCAATGTTGTTGGAAATAAGTATTTTCTATAATAAAAATAATTAATTATTTCATTTCATCAATAATACTCCATACTCCATTTGCCCTCCATAGCATTAATAGTTAAACTTCTGCGCATTGAATTACAATACATACTTTGTTTGCAGGATTGGCTGTGCATGTATGTTAATGTAATGCATGGTACTCTTATAATACATCCATGATGCTATTCATATTACTGTCGTGTCGAATAATGTGTGTCGTAAAACCGACGTCTTCTTGCCGTAAACCGACTGTTGACGTCTCCTGCGAAGATGGCTGACAGCAGTGGTCCCATATCGGTAAAGAGATGCGATTCTTTAAATGCATCTTCTGTAAGTATGGAAACAATAACAGCTCTGACCGAACTTGAGGACCTGGAGCGCATTTATCAACAGCTATGTACCGAAGAGGTGAGTGCATGGAGCAGAAACTCGATGTGGTGTTTCTTCTACTTGTATACGGGGGTTTGCTCGTATAGTTACTTCATCTTATTTATTAACGACTCTCATCCACAGTGTGTTGTATAAACTTCAATGTCATTGTGTAAATGGTTGTATGTCTTGGTTTTCGGCACTTGCATGAACGTCAACACCAACACAATAGTTATCTTGACAATGCGGAAGTTTGGTGACTAGTGCAGCGTTGAAGGAGGACGCACTCGCAGTGAACACACGACACGACACCACAGACTAAACACTATTTCGTTTCAAATTTTTATTTAATTTCTCTGTCTTCGTTTCGTTATGCGTCCCAAACACAATAATCATTTGTACAAATAGAATGATACATTTTAAATGTTGTTGTACAAATGTTGAGGATACATTGAATAATCAAGATTAAATTACTAAATTATAAAAAGGTTAATAATAATAATGCTATATTTTGTACATATAACATGACATTGTTTTTTCACCCACAGAAAGATGTTGAAGTCGAGTTGGACAAACTGGTGGGTCAACAGGGAATCATTAACACTAAGATGATGACACTGCAGAGAATGGGGTGAGCAGAACGTTAATTAATGTTAATCTAGCAACCTTGGGGAATGACTAGCCCCATATGTGCCTCTTGCGCTCCGTATCATCATGTATGAACAGTTGTTATGGAGTCACACACTGTTACCACTGCGGATGGCTGGGGACAAAACTACACTGGTGTTTTAAACCACTTTTCAATGTCGAATCGGCTATTTAAAAGTGCCCAAAGTACTCGAGCATGTGTCCTCAAACAAAATTACTTTAAGGATCTATACTGGTAGTTACATGTATAATTTTGTAAATAGTAATAATAAAAACAAACAATTATAATTCATGTTATGATCATCTATTTTTTGCTTTTAATTTTGCCCCACAGGCCAAATTTACAGCTGATTGAAGGAGATGCCAGTCAGCTGTCGGGTATGATTACGTTTACCTGTAGCTTGGCTGAGAATGTTAGTCGTAAAGTCCGACAACTTGATCTAGCAAAGGTACACACACACACACACACACACACACACACACACACACACACACACAAACAAATAAATGTCCATGCATTATCAAAACCATTATGATAACCACTGCATTGGGTTACGTACAGTAAGACTAACATGGAGGCTTTGTTGGCGTGCAGACACGTCTATATAAGGTGATCCAGCGGGCCGATGATATCCTGGATCTAAAGTTCTGCATGGACGGAGTGCAGACTGCACTGCATAGTGAAGACTATGAACAGGCTGCGGCACACATCCATCGCTACCTCTCCCTGGACCAGTCGGTCATCGAGCTCAGTCGGCAGGGAGAAGAGGGTAAGAGACTCCCACCTACCACACTTTAGAATGCCTAGTTTACACTTCGGTCATTTACATTTATCTTTACAGGGACAGTTAATCGATTTTGTTTAAGTATCTGTATTATTCTGTACTATTCTGTATTCCCTAATTTCCCAACTGGAATTAATAAAGTACTTATCTTATCTTATTCCGCTGGCCAGCTGTCTCAAACCAACTGTCCATACCCCGATGAGGTCATTTGGGTCGGCGTGAACTAGAGAAATTAGTGGTAGACTAAACTGTGGTAACAAGAAAATCCTTATCCTTGTATTAGCTCTCGGAGACCCCTGACCCCAGCAAGTGAAAGTCTTAATTTGAGGAGGACTTAGGAATAGAATAGAACCATATAAAGCTATTCCAGGTCGACCATCACATGACACATCTGCTGCCCGCTCATTCTCCTCAGGCAGCTCTGTGGATGCCAGTCTGGTCCTGCTGCAGGAGGCGGAGCAGAAGCTGAAGGTCATCGTTGCCGAGCGGCTGGACGCGGCCGTGGCAGCCGTTGACCTGGTGCAGGTGGAAAGGTTCTTCAAGATCTTCCCTCTGCTGGGTCTCCATCAGCAGGGCCTGGCCCGCTTCGGCCAGTACCTCTGTAGCCAGGTCAGCGTCGCTACGCACGCTAAACCACACACCTCTAATATCTCTAATAATAATACAGTTATTTTAGAGAAGTTTAGTGCATTATTGTTGTTGTTGCTTCGATCGTTCTCTGCCTCAGCCACTTTGGAAAGAAGTGTCTGCCAAATTAGCAAATAGAAATGTTTGTTCTCTTTGAGCTACTAGTTACAATTCCATTGTTTTTGTAGGGCATTAGTTTAGTTTAGTGTAGGTGTGAGTTTGGGTGTCTGAATTGAGTCTCCCTCTGTGTCTTGGCCACATGCTCCCATCATGCAACATGAACTTGTGCACAGCTGGCCTCCAAAGCAGAGGAGAACCTGCTCCTCGCTACGGGGGGAGATGTCAACGAGAAGAGGGCGCCGCTCATCTTCGCTGAAACGCTGACTCTGTTACTAGAAGGTGAGCTAATACAGAGGACATACTGTTTGTGTTTTACATTTCAACATGGCAAGTGCTAATATTTAACATTGTAAAGTAACATATTAATGTTAATTGACAAGCAATATATCATGTTGTGATACAAGCTAAATGTGCCAAAAATGCCAGTACAAGACACCACACTGCCTGTCAATCATTCATCCTTTTCACTGAATCTCATATATATATATACATGTGTATTATAAATACTGCCATTAATACTGCCTCCAATGTATCATGCATCTGCAGACATCGACCTTGAGGATGTCACTGCCAATGCTGGAACCTCGTTACTTCCAGAGAGTTCCTTCATCGGTGCTCTTCTCACGTTGGAGACAGAAAATGAATGTCGAGTCGATGGTTTTTGTTCTCAGGGATCGCCCGCGTCGTGGAGACCCACCAGCCCATTGTGGAGACGTACTACGGCCCAGGCCACCTCTACACCCTGATCGTTCACCTGCAGCAGGAGTGTGACCGCCAGGCTCAGAAGATCGTTGACAAGTTCATCCAGCAGAGAGACTACCACAGCAAGGTGTGTTTGATTCCAACAGATTCTACCCCCCCCCCCCACCAGACCTAGGTAGAGCTTCCAGCACCATAAGAGTCCAGAGTCTTTGTGCAGGTTTCCTCTGAATATCGACATTTGTATTGACGACAATATGATAGGCCGCCTCTTTAAAGCCTCTTAGAGGAGACTTAGAGGATTGATGTTTACGGGATTGTATTCCACGTGTCTGTCGAGTGTCGTGACCTTGTTTTGTTCCCATAGTTTCAGGTCGTCCAGAACAGCATGATGAAGAGTCCGATGCAAACCGAGAGGATAGAGCCCAGGTATCTCATATCGTGTCAGCCAATAGGCTTTGTGGCCGGTTGTCCTGTTATATCACGTTGGCCAATAGGCTTCATCGATTTCTCTCTCTCTCTCTCTCTCTCTCTCTCTCTCTCTCTCTCTCTCTCGTGTATGTTGCACAGGGAGCTGGACCCGGTGCTGATGGAGGTGACCCTGATGAACGCCAGGGCGGAGCTCTACCTGCGCTTCTTGCGGCGGCGCATGATGGCCGACTTCGAGGTCGGGGACGCGCAGAGCACTACTCAGGGTGGGTTGGTTATCGTGGCCCTTAATCACAGTCTCCGTTTCAGTTAAAACATCTGTTGTATCACTGTAGGGTGGTCTGTTGAACTAAGTGCACATCCTAAAGCACTGAATCCACGACGGACTCATCATTAACGTACACATTCAGCTTAAAGCGTTTTCCTGCGATTTGTGCAATTAATGAAATGAATTTAATTAATTAATTGTGTGACGCATGCACACGTTTGTCCCACGTTAGAGCACCAGCAGAACGTGGAGAAGCTGCTGAAACACTGCTCGCTGAGCACCACCATGCAGGAGCTGATCGGCTACTACATCCCCATGGAGGAGTATTACATGAGGG
>OMNS01061456.1:5660-23028 GCA_900303225.1 Laemonema laureysi | reverse complement strand
TGAAATAAATGAAGCTGAAACTCAACTAAATAAAAATTCCAAAAATGATATTAATGCTGTTATCTGTTTCATTGTGTTTACTGCGTTACCTTGACTTTGACTTCTGAGAGAGAGAGAGAGAGAGAGAGAGAGAGAGAGAGAGAGAGAGAGATGTCACTCCTGTTGACCATAGTGTGACAGAAAAATGACTGCAGTACCATACTTGAGTGGCTAGGGTTAGGGAACTAAATGCTATAAAATAAGAATCTCCATCAATTTCAGCTGGAAATTACAATTTGCTTCTACTACAAATAACACAATCTACTGGTTATTGTGAATACAAAATTATTTTCAAGTATGTAAAATGTCTTTGAAGCCCTTGAAAAGCTCTATACAAATAAACGAAATATAATAGTAATAGTAAAATACAAATGTATTATTATTTGCAGATACACAAATTATGCTTGTGATATGACCTCTTTTTTAGAGCAGTTCCACCAGCACTGAGGCTACACAATGTTGATTGGGTCATTAATATTTGGCGTTGCCTATAGACTGGAGTCAATAGACTGGAGTGTACTTAAATTTGAAAATACAGCTACGTTACGTTTGCAATCTCCATTAAAACAATATGATTATAGTTATGGTTTGTGTCATGCTGCAAATATGAGGGAATATATACTTTGAGCTTAACGGAAAAACTCAAGCTGGCGAGTAATTGTAAGTAATTGAATGTGCGAGGGAGACAAGAGGAAGGACTGGACTGATGCTCTCCAATGGTCGGAGCGCAACAAAACGCTTCCACCTTTTCAGATCATGAAAATGTAAGGCCAATTGATGGATAATGTTGGCTGCAGCGTATCTTTTCAAATGATCAACAGCTTGCCCCGTTGACTTCCTTTTTCGTCCAGCTAGACCACTACAGGAAGACACCAGCAAAGTCAATACTGAACCAATTTGCAGAACAATGGTGTCTACACCACAATCATGCTAGACAGTCTTTGATATCCAGACCTATCCTTTAAGAGCATGTTAGGCCTAAGTCTCAAGTTGGTCAGTTTAGACTTAGAAATAACATGCTTGCTCTTTTAGCTCAACTATTGCTGGTGTTGGAAAACAGGGTCCAAGGTTCGGGTAGCTTTCCATTAAGCTGCTGTATCCGAGCTGCTGTATTACCAGCAGCAACACGATCACATAAAAAAGGGGCACTCGGGTTGCTCAGGTTCATACATTGAACCTATAAAACACAATGACATGAATTTCACACAACTGCCCTTTAAGCCTCAACAGATCTTTTTTGTCTCCTTGCAGACCTATCCCATCATACGCCTCAGTCGGGTAATGATCTGAAGACACAAACCAAGCATCATGGACGATGACTGGAAACCACTGCTAAGCTCAGAACAAACCTGTGAGAGTAACTCCCAGATGGGCTCCACAGACTTCTTGGACTCCAAAGCTAAAAGGCATGTTTACATTATGCCCCACTTCATATTCTTATTATGCTCATAATAAAGATGTGGCACCACTAGCACAACATGTAGAGCCAGTAATTCATACTGAGACCCTGGAGGAAAATCGATATCTTTATGCAAGACAATTCAAATCCCAGATCCCAAGTAATCAAACTGTTAAATTTATTCATACATTCAAAGTTGGGATTAAGGGACATGATCGACAATCGTTGAGTACGTGTTTTCTGAAAATATGGGCTTTATAAGCCAGCATCTTTCAATAGCGTTTTTCGTGTATATTTATGCTACTACTACATGTGTTGGATGGATTGGATGATAAACAAGTGAAGCGCAACAATTCCCAAACATCCAAAAGCATGTTTGTCTGAGCTGCTTCTCAGCATCACGAATCCTCATGATCTCATCCTCATCCTGTGCTTCCAGGAAGTAATTTTTTAAAATAGAATGAGAGGACAGTGGGGCGTTAAGCATCAAGCTCATGGGTTGAATGTGGGAAAACATGAAGCTTCACACATCTTTGGTTGGTATTATTGGTATTGGTGTTTTAAGTTTTTATTGGACTTTATCATTTGTAACCCGCAGAAGACGATTCACATTGCATGTACCACGATCCACAAATATTTTGTACTTTGTGAAATTATATCCACACACATTTCTACACATATGTGGATCAAATGGCTTGTGTGAGTTGCTTTATTTTGCTTGTGGATTTTTGTCCAATTTGTCCCACTGCTGAGCTGTAAAATGTGGATGCTTTTTTGTGGACGTTTTGATTGGACTGCAGTATGCATAACCCATAGAAGACGATTCACATTCCATGTACCGCAATCCACAAATATATATATACAAATATCATTTTTTTTTTACTTGTCTTGTAAAATCATCATCCACACTTACTTTCAGAACATAATTTTACATGTGAAGTAGTCCATACGCATTTGTGGATCTCGTAAAGGTTTGTCCAATTTCTAACGCAGCTGATCTGTAAAATGTGGATGCGTACATTGCATACACGTGGCTTACAATCTAGCTTAGTTTTACAAACGAATGAACACATTCTGAATTGTAGAAATAATAATCTTCAAATATGTGTTGTTTTCTCTAGACCTTTTCATGTGGAGCCCAAGAATATAGTCAAAGATGACCCTCTGGAGAGGGTTTCATCAGAAGCTTCCATTCTAAGCAGCAGAGTCCACTACTATGGTAGACTGACAGGATCCTCAGACAGACTACTGGTATTCAAGTCATGCTTAACACCTTCCTCCTCCTCCTTGGCTTACCCATGCCACTTATTTAGCATTATATTATATAATATATGCTATATATATTATATAACATTTTAGTTTCGTAAATATGTAAATATGCTCATTGCACCTTACCGTATCTAAATATCCTCCTTGCACCTTACTACATTTACCATTCCATATACAGTAAACCTTCAAACCTCATGATGTTCTATAATCTTACCTATTTTTTTGTCATTTGTCATAACCATATAACTCACATCACTGGATTTAGCTGGCATTTAATTTTATTTTTATTCTATTTTGTTAAATACTACACCCCAAGTATTATTTATTTATTGTTTAATTAATTTTGTACTTTTGCACTATGTTTACTTTTGTACATTTGTCTTTACATTTCCGTCTCTGTACTACAACTTTTGCACAATGATTTCCCTCGGGATGCATAAAGTTTCTATCTATCTATCTATTACATTCTTCATATTTTTCAATGGGACAAAAACAGTGATTATGTTTTGATAGCTATTTTTCTATCAAATCTACTTATTCTGTACCATTGAGGATGGTATGATGGGTATGATGCTATGTCCTAGATAAATAATTCCAATTGCTTCAACAACAACAGTTCTTGCCATGCTAATATATATTCATGGTTTTGCATCTGATTGAACATGTCTGTATTGGACACATCTGTACAGCATTTTGGTACAAACTTTTAGGTTATATATAAATATAATGAACATGATAAATATAGTTTCCTTGAAGTGAAGAGTAGTGTCCTATCCGGTAGCTCCATGCCCACTCTGGACTATTCACCTTTTTTCTATTCTATTTCTCTATATCAGAGTCCCCCTGACCATGTAATACCTCAACCGGAAGAGATCTACATTTACAGCCCTTTAGGGACCGCATTCAAAGTGAAAGGGGGTGCAGGCACCTCTAAAAACCCAAGTATTGTCACTATGTAAGTCATATAATTATGGATAGCGAGTACATTTCCACTCATTGACCTTAGAGTTTCATTATTTATGGTGCTTGATATTTTTTCTTCAAAGATTTGCAATATGGAATACAATGATGGGCACATCTATACTGAGTATACCTTGGGGTATAAAACAGGTAATTTCCAATAATCATTGATAGATTTGAAACAGTCGTTTTTCTCTTGAAATATGTTTTGTTTGGTGCTGTTTTGATATATCTAAGTTTGTTTATCCTGCAGCACAAATAGAAATAATTAAAGGATGCACTTTATTTTTCAGGCTGGCTTCACTCTCGGAGTTCTTATTCTCAGTGCTATGGGGTTTCTGACACTCTACTGTTGTTACAGAGTCCTGAAATCACCAAAGTCAATACGTAAGTTAAAGTTAAGTTGTGATATAATATATACAAAAAAAGTATTCATCAAAACAGCTTTGAATGTTTAACAACAACCTTGACCTGAATTTATGAAGTTAAACATTTTTCATGGTTTCTTTAAGGGGACGATCAAAGCATGGGTTGAAACCTGCAGGCTTTAATTCCTACACATATACAATGATAATTAATGAGTACTAACACATTTCATGAAGTTGATGAACAAGCAAATTGAAATTGTGTCCTTCGAGGCATATGCAGAAACATCTCTTTCTATGTTCTGTTGATTTCCCTAGCCTACGAAGACACATCAGATTGGGAATTCCCTGATGTGTGCAAGTATTACTTTGGGAAAATTGGCCAGCTGTCCAGCCTGGTTTTCTCAATGGTGTCACTGATAGGAGCAATGGTGGTCTACTGGGTCCTTATGTCCAACTTCCTCTACAACACTGGGAAATTTGTTTACAGTAAGTTCATTCCATTATGCATATTATTCATGATACCGGAAATAATGTGAGCTGCAATAAAGCTTTTGATATTGTTCTTTTTGTTGACGATTGACTTTCAGACTATGAGCATAACATATCTGATCCTAACTTTGGAACCAATGACTCAGGTAAGAAGTTATCTTATATATATATATATACCGTAGAAATGCTTAGAGCATTCAACTTCCACTCATAAGGTATACAGTTTGAACCCCCAACACGTGCAGGGTACTAGGACTGTTGGTACACATATATCCAAGAAAGTGATTTAAATTCAACTCTGTAATAATTTTTTTTTAAATGGAGAGGAGACTACAGGGAACACCTTTAAAGTTTTATTTGAGAGGGTCACATTATCCTATTTATGGGAACTATATTGTTATGGCTTGCCAATGCAGGAATGTGCTTGTCTGTGCTCTTATGATTTCTGGTAACTAGTTGTCTTGCCTACCGATGTTGAATGCACTTATTGTAAGTCGCTTTGGATAAAAGCGTCTGCTAAATGACTGTAATGTAATGTAATGTAATGAATGGGGCTGACGAACCTTTCAATCCAATAAATTCAACATTGGCATCAACAATGCAATCAAATACCCAGTGATGACAGCTTATGTAATAGCCCCTTTGTCACTGCTCGCCAACCTTTTATTAAGTTAATAGTTATTTTATGGAAGTAAAGTATATCTACACTACAGTTCTAAATCTGTTAACTGGTATCTTTATATATGTTTTGTCAGTCAAACTTTTGATCACCTATTTCTACAATGCAGAAAAATACTTTTTGTCTCAATATTATTTATTATAATTAATTTATTATTTATTTTGTGCTGGCCTTATCAGGCATATCTCAGGCATATCTCAATACAACTTCTGACACTTCTGAATGATGACATAATGGCATGTCCCTTTGTTGGACTTGAGGATCAGTTCCCTGCAATGCATGGAAGCGCTCGTTTTAGTCAGAGTTCTTATTTAGGCTTAAAACATATCCTAACCTGCTACTTGAAATGGCCCAAAACAGAGAAGTACTAAAGGCTGTAGACATTGTCAGTGAAGGTGACGAAAATGTAAGTTATATTTCCAAAAAAACAAAAAGTACATTGGTCACATACAACCATATTGTACCTCAAATAATTCCCAGTGTTTTCTATAATGTCCTTTCAAACTTGTACTTAAATACAGAAGTGGATGAGGAATCGCAATTTAAATTATTACTAACAGAAATGATGGGCCGCAGCCCTATATTTTAGTTGTAATATTTTACGTCCATGAACTCATGAACTAAAGAGGACCAAGTGTGCCACAGAACGGATAAAGGATTACGAGAAAATGGATATCGGTCAGCCCAGATCACACAGCTAATCCGCCTGACCAAAGACTGTTTGAATGAGGGACCACAACCGGATGTCGTGGAGCCAGTGGTGATGGACCACAGCATCCGAGCATTACCTCCTGATGCTAACAAGTATGCAGCACGGGTATGTCCTGCAAAGTTAGAGGAACTAGTTGAAAATCATCAAGTTACTGAGGAGATGATGCACGGACCTGGCCCAGAAACCCGGGAAAGCGGAAGATGAGGCCCACTGGCGCCGGGACCTCCATGGACCTCCTAATCGACCCTGCCATCCGGAGAGACCGCATCCTGTCATGACTCAAGATGGCCATTGTTGCTACCACTACGGTCAAGATGGACATATTGCCTGGAGCTGTCTCAGCACTGATTAACCCATGCTCATGGCAGAGTCTTCTGGACCTGCAAGACAGCCGTGCCTCCTTGTTACCTCCTGGGCCCATGAAGAAGCTGAGCTGCCCCATCTCAGCTTCTTTATGGGCCCAGAATTGGAGGCCTACATTTGGTAGCATTAATAGACTCTGGCATCAAAGAAGACAAGGTAATCTCAGAGTTTCCACAAGCAGAAGAAAATGCATCAGAGAGCCCTGGATCCATTGCCACAGCACAGCAAAGAGACCCGAACCTGGCCCAAGCATTCAGAGATGTTAAGGTCCTTAAAGGAGTACAAAGAACAACATATTTTGAAAAAAAAAATTGCCTGTTTTATAGAATATCAGAAAATGAAGGGGAATGTGTTGACCACCTGCTGGTTCCCAGAAACATTGTTCCCAAGGTAGATATTTGGCCCACACCCATCTTGATGGGGGCTGACCTTATGTTCTACTGGCCGGATATCTAAAGGGCTGTCAGAGAATACTGCTGGCAGTGTGAAGAGTGCCAGACCCATGTGCCCAAACCATATTACTGCAACCCCCTGCCATATAGCCACATATTGTAGGACCACTACCCAAATCCAGCAGGGGACATTCCTTTATCCTGGTAGTCATAGATTACGCTGCATGTTACCCAGATGCAGTCCCCCTCCAGATAGCCAGTGCTAGCCAGCAAGAGAGCTGTTCATGCTGTTCTACAGGGTGGAAATAGCTGAGGAGATTCCTGTTTTATGTCCCAGCTGAGGAAGGAGCTATGTGGCCAACTACACTTGAAGTGAGTATGCACCTCTGTTTATCACCCACAAACTGTCAAGCTGGTAATGAGGTTTAACGGGACACTTAAATCCACGCTAAGAAAAGTAATTGACAGATGGGAAGATTTGGGATCAGTTGTTGCCACATGTTTTGTTCGTTAGAACAAAACAGAAAGGTTGTTAGAGAGGTTCCCCAAAGCTCCACAGGTTTTTCAAACTTCTCTATGGGAGATGACCCCCGGGGGATATTAGACATGGCCAAGGAGGAGTGGGAGCAGCAACCTTCTCCACACCTGTCCATAATCGAGCATGTGGACCAGATGCTCGATCCCAGACCGACTAGGTATGGGAACACATAAGGATGGCCCAGGAAGTTCAAGCACATGTGTACAATAGACAAGCTAAGTTCCAACCAGGAGAGAAGGTACTGGTGTTGATCCCTACAAGTGAATGCAAATTCCTGGCAAAGTTGCAGGGGCCATGTGAAATAATTGAGAGATTAGGACCTGTAAATTACACAGTGGGCCAACCAGGAAGGCGTAACAAAGCTTAAATATATCACATACATTTGTCAAATCCATGGAAGCCGACGCCTCCTGAAATCCCCACAGGCGACCTCCTGTCTCACAACAGCAGGATCTAAGGGAATGTTCTTGGAGCAGCCAGGAAGAACAGATGTCATAAAGCATGATGATCCTGACCCAGCCTGGACAGATTATAAGACAACATCCATATCTTCCCCAAACTCAAATTAAACGAGTGGCCATAAAGGAGGAAGTCCAGAAGATGCTGATGCTGCAGATGGGAGTGATTTGAAAGAGTCGCATAGCGCCTGGAGCAGCCAAGGTTGATGCGTACCCATTGCTGAGTCGATGAGCTAATAGAACGACTGTGCCCTGCCGGGTTTATCAGCACCCCTTACAGACCGGGCCAAAGAGAAGACGGGGTTCTGAACTCCGGAGGCTCTGTTTCAGTACACAGTCCTGCAATTTGGCGTACATAGTGCCCTCACCACATTCCAGAGAATGATGGGCAGGATCTTGATGATCAAGCATACCTTGACAACATAGTCATCCACAGCACAGACTGCCAGGCACCCAATCCTTTACGTAAGTTGCTAAAGCATGAGAAGAATTATGCCACAGTAGCAAAAGACGCTCTGGCTGATGCACAAGCTCTGATACTATCTGTTGGGCAGAAGATTCACCCTCATTTCAGACCATGGCCCATTGAAATGGATGTCTAAAAATAAGGAAACGAATGCAAGCGTAACAAGCTGGTTGTTGCGTGATTTCTCCTTTAATGCCGAACACCGGGACGGAAAGAACCACGACAACGCTGATGCTCTGTCCCACCAGAGCTCCCTGCACCGACAAGGAGCTGGGAGGTGCAGGGAGATGTGTGATGTGACAGCCCAGAGGAGAAGCCTGGGCGTGGTTTCTGAAGGGAGATGCCTCCATAATTGCTGCCTGCAAGTGTGGGGCTGAGGCAACTGCCAGCAATGAACCAATCCAGGAGAGAACAAAAGGGAAGCTGGAGAAGAAAATTGCGTGTGATTTGAACGTGTAAACATCCATGAACTTTTGGACTGTTGGAAACCGGATATTGGCCAGACAAGAAGAGTTCCGCTGTTTACCTACCATCACGATCCTATCCCTGTGTGTTTCCCCAGGTCTAAGTGCACCAGAAGAATAGAGCCCCGGTCCGGGAAGACTTTAAGTTTGTTTCTCCTCACCCCCTCCCCCTGCTGTATTAAAAAAATATCCTTGAGTTTTGCCCATGAAGACTGTGTCCATGTCTGTCTCTGTTGTCCATAGTGCCGAGCGTCAGCTTGTACAAAAATCAGTTCCTCTAGTTGCCATAATATCAACAATAACAATGCAGCCCCCAACAAACATAATTAATCTCCAAATCACCAACATCCAATTTTCCAAAGATGTGATTAGACTTTATAGATGTTATGGACAAAAAAAGTATCACTTATGGTATTGGTGACATGATGTATTTGTACATCACGGATGTGATACAGGCTATGATCAGATATTTATGTTAAATGTACCAAAACATTGATGTAGCTATAATGCATGCATTTTTGTGAGCTGTTGAAAATCTGAAAATCTTCCTGGGTTCTTCAAGAAGAATGTTTTTGACTCATTTATTTTACCGTATATGTCACCAGTGATCTGTCAATACCTAAGACACAACAACACCAGGGATGTTCCCACCATTTCTAACAATGACACCTCAGATGCCGTTTTTAATGTTTGGTGGAGCAAGACCAACACAATCCCCTTCTACCTCATCATCTTGCTGCTGCCTCTGCTCAACTTTCGCTCAGCCTCCTTCTTTGCCAAGTTCACCTTTTTGGGTAAGATATTGATTCCTTATTTCTCCATGTGTGTCATGCGAAATGCTTGATAATAGTGTGTGTGTGCGTGTGCGTGTGCGTGTGCGTGCGATAAACCAAATGTATATGCAACATGAAAAACATAGGTTAATAGACATATTATGTCTAAGTTTGTCTCTTAGACATAATATATCTATTAACCTATGTTTTACTGTTAAACTATGTTTTCTTTTGTATTCATGTTGCATATACATTTGACATGTGTTTATCAGTTGAAAAAACCATAAGGATCTACTGTATAATGTATAATTTGAGTGAATGTATAATGTATTTTACAAATGAAATACAAATCTGATCTGTGATGCAACATCTCATGTCATCATTTAGGTACTGTATCAGTAATGTACCTGATCTTTCTGGTCACGCTAAAGGCCATTCAGCTGGGCTTCCACTTGGAATTCCACTGGTTTGAGTCAAGTCAGTTCTTTGTTCCAGGTAAACTTGTGTTTATTGACCTTGTCACTTTGTGAGGTAGCTAAAATGGAAACATTTGACCAAGAATATTTCACCCTGCTCAATGCAAGTGAATAGAGAGTCAAAATGAGCCTCGGTCAAAATACACAAAGGGACACAACATTTTGGAAACCTTTTTCATGTATTGGAAGTGGATTTTAAGCAACATGCAAAATGTGTGAAATATTGCTTTTAAATGCAGTGGTCATTACTTAATAACATAATCCAAACTTTTCTCTTCTTAAATACATTGTAAAATGTACATTTGATTACATGATATAGCATTATGTATTATGTTAATTATTTTTGTTTACAATTTTCAAAGAGTTCAGGACGCTGTTCCCTCAGCTGACCGGTATTCTTACGTTGGCCTTTTTCATCCACAATTGTATCATTACCCTCATGAAGAACAACAGGCATCAAGAAAACAATGTAAGTTATTTTCTTCATACAGAGGTCCCCTTGTATTCATTGTTGAAAAGTTATTCCAAAAACATGCATGTCTCTCTAATTAACTCATAACTAACTAATTTATTCAGACAGTGATCTTTTTTTCTCCAGTGTCCAGAAAATCCAGAAAATTGTAAAAAAAAATTATAATAGTTCTATTAAATTAAAATTACTAGCATGATGGTGGGGAAAAGTCACCAAATAAATCCAATGGCATCACCTGATGTATGCTGTAATGAAAGAAACACCATGGGAAAAGATTTTATTTTACTGCTTACAAAATCTAGCATGATAGTAATTACAGAGTCTCTCATTGGAAAACCTTGATACATCACCTAAACATTCAAAGCCATTGAAAAGCATTGGCTTAATTTTAACTCCAGCTATTTCAGTTGAAAATATGGTCCATTCTTCTTTTACCAGTGTAGGAAGATTGGCTTGTGAAAAGACCATTTAAATGTCATTAAAATGTACTATTTATTGTGCTTGCAGGTCCGGGATTTGTCTGTGGCCTATCTTTTAGTTGGACTGACCTATCTTTATGTGGGAGTGTTAATCTTTGCAGCTTTTCCCTCCCCTCCATTCACCAAAGACTGCATTGAGCCAGTAAGAATTCTACTTCTATTTCATCTTCCTTAAAAATGGTATTAACATGCATGTTAAACGCTTTTAACGTGCCCATCATGGGCACGTTAAAACGTGATTATGTGCTACAAAAGTAAGTTATATACAGCGAAAGGGTGCGGTGGTTAGTGTTAGGTGGGATAAATCACTTATCGGGCTGAGGCACCGACGTCATCCATAGCAGCGCAGCCCGGTGCGGCTACATAGCGTCACCTTCTCGGCAGCTCGTACCTGTCTGGCTATTCGCCTCTGACCTCTCTCATTAACAAGGTATTCCCCCCTCCCCCCACACACACACAACTGTGGGTGAAATGTTTTTCAGTACATTTCCATTTAAATCAGGGCTTTACGATCATCGGTAGGAGAACTCTTTGTGAGACCTTTCCTTAACATATATTTGTGGGATGTGTAATAACCTATTTTATTTCTTTTTTTGTTTGTTTTACTCCTTGTAGAACTTCTTGGACAACTTCCCGAGTAGCGACGTCTTGGTGTTTATTGCTAGAGCGTGCCTGCTATTCCAGATGACCTCAGTGTATCCGTTGCTTGGCTATCTGGCCCGAGTCCAGATAATGGGATATCTTTTTGGCAGCCACTACCCCAGGTACCCGCATGACCCGCTCTTGGGCCATCTGACTGATACTGAACGGATGGACTTTTTTTGTTTTATTTTTGTATTTTGTTTAACTTTTTTTTTATTCTGTTTTTGTATTGTCTCCTTAGTTTCTTCCATGTCATCACGTTAAATGTGTTAATCGTTGCTGTGGGTGTCCTCATGGCCAAGTTCTATCCCGACATTGGATCCATTATAAGGTTGGTTTTTTATTATTTATTTTTTTCCATCGTAGGAAAAACACAGGTCATGATGCTAATTATGGGTCTGCTGCTTTTATGTACCAGGGAACCTGTAGTAGACACTAGTGGATAGCACAAGACAACACACATTGACCATGGGCCCTTTCCACAGATCACAACTGTCATAGCAGGGCAAACACAGGTGTAGCCCCCGGCATCGCTGTTCGTTAGGCAGGCAGGTGTTTCATTTACCGTAATGCACTTATTGTAAGTCGCTTTGGATAAAAGCGTCTGCCAAATGACTGTAATGTAATAATGTAATGTAATGTAATGTAACCGGTAGCACCGGCAACGGTCAACGAGCAGTGGCTGTCTTGACTAGTTCAGTCCACTACCGGTGCCTTGGTTCATAAAAGGAGCAGACCCATAATTAGTGTTATGAGTGACACCTGTGTTTGTCCTACGATGACACCTCTGTCTGTGTCTTATTGTTTTTCTCTGTCTTCGTGTGCAGGTACTCTGGTGCAACGTGTGGCCTAGCCTTGGTCTTTGTGCTTCCTGCTTTAGTGCACATGAAATCGCTCAGGAGACAGGGGGAGCTTACATGGCCCTCAGCCCTCTTTCATAGTCTTCTGATCCTGCTTGGCATAGCCAACCTACTGGGACAGTTCTTCATGTAGACACTGACTGCTGATGGATAGTTTCATAAATGGTATATAATACTCAACAATATGATCATAGCATTCAGTAGCATTGCAGAAAATAGAGATTTGTCAATGCAATTTTCAATAGTAATTAATTTCTTCTTTCAGTTAATGGTTACTATAAATAACATGCCATGAATTGTAAAATATTGAAAGTACAATTCTATATTTTAACATAGCATAATATAACATTGATATGCAACATTGATATATTTTCAGTCAAATAATTTGAATGTGTGTTGTATAACTGATAAAAGGAGTTGGTTTTCTGGCACAATCGTTTAACAGACATAATTTCCTATTGAAACTTGAGATGTGAGATGTGTTATTTTAATATGTGTAGTCTGTGCTGAAACAAAATTAAATTGTTTTAGATAGACTCTGTATGAACACATTTAACTGCATGTAAGGGTGCTATTGCTCACATTTGGTCTTGTACAGCTGTTTTTAATTGCATTAAAGTGTATTTTATTAATGATGTATAAATTAATTCATAATTCCTTGAAGATAAAAAGAAAAACAATTTTACTCTTGAAGATGACACTCCAAGATGTATTCCTCCTCTTGAATGTATAAAGGGAAAATAAAAATCAAAACTGTTTACAACTACAAGACTACTGTAAAAACTATTCATTTCCAAAATGTTAATGACAAAAGTCACTGAAGGGAAATGTTTTTTTCCGAATAGAGAAATACAGAGATGGTACATCTCAATATTCAACATAAGAGCGAAAAACAACAAAGGGCACAAGTCAGTTTATTAGATGTTCTCTGAAGATATGGAGGAGTTCTGCGGATCGTATGGAGCTAGTAGAACTAGGTAGTTCATTCCAGCATCCACAACTGCTAATTCCTAGTTCCCACACAGTGCCAGACACCATTCATTCTTGGACCTTAGAGGGTGGTTAGGGACAGATGGACTGATGATACATGTGGGTGAGACACCAACATCAAGGATTTAAACTTAAGGCAGATGGTTATAGGGAGACGTATGGAATGGTTCTTGTTGGTTTCCTTGTTATAAAAAAGTGTCAACATAATTTTCTAAAAGAAACTATTTAGAAGAGAAAAAAACCCATTGTAAATACTTAACAAAGTGCTTAATGTAAACTTTAACAGCTGTTAGATGTAAACAACACATCAAATCGAAATAACGACATCATGATCTTAAAAGTTAAAAAAGTTAAAAGTTGTCATAGTGACATACAAAAAAACAACTAGAGGTGGCAGCGATGCACTTTTGTATTACGCTTTAACTGCTATAACACATTAAAAACATACAAAACAAATGAAATCAAAAAGCATTTGCATTTGGCTTTGCATTTGGCTTTTGACTTGCGGTAGGCCTTAGTAGGTGGAGGTAATTCTTCATGTCAAAATTAAGCCAATGCTTTTCAATGGTTTTCACTGTTTAGGTGATGTATCAAGGTTTTCCAGTCTTTTGTAAGGCATTTTGTAACCTCTAAAAAAAAGGGTTAGTACAGAAGACATGAAATACTTTAAATAGTTCTCTGAGTATTTTGATGGTCTGTAAATGGTTAATATTACAACTTGGGAGGGGTATTTCAATATGAGAACATATAAGATGATATTCAAAGGATGCAAATGTTCCAAATGGTGCCTGCATTGGTAAGCATTATTAAACAGGGATGCTAGATACTCCACCTCCTTTCTTATCTACTCTGACCTCATTCATAAAATTAAATAGGAGGGGTAGATTCATCAAGAGCTACTCTACTGTTAACCATAAAACAACAAAAGAGGGGAGGCAGGGGAGAAGAAAATAGGTAGATGGTGGAGTTGAGGGGATGGGATTAAATGAATAATACACACCTAAAATATGTAATGGCATTCATTGAACTCATTCACCAACCATGTACGTTCATTGAACTCATTCATGGACAGGTTCATTGGCTGACGAAATTGCTTCTCCGTTTCCAGCCACTAGATATCACTGTAAGACTGCAGCCTGCATGCTTGTCATTTGACAAGTGCACATGTTTCCACTTAACATTTTGCCTTAAGATACTGCACGCATGCATGCACGCACGCACTAGATTCTGCAGGATTTCGTATTACGTAGTTTGTAGTCTATCTGCTTATGTGCCACTGGCCACGGATGTTTAGCTGTATTGTATTTGTATTTATCTATTTAATTACAATTGCTGAGTGAACCAAATTATTATTATTATTGTAATTTGTTATATTGTATATATTTATATTGTACCATGGTGTCGCCTTGTTTAGAATGAAGTACGCCGAGGATGACGCGGAGAAAGGAAAAAAATGTAGGTGCTTGTGACGACATTTTCATGCGCCGGATGTAGTGCCTACATAGGCTAATGCTGATGTGTTACTAGAAATTACAATGCACTGAAACTTTTTGGTTTCTTTTAAATGAAACAGTCGATAGAAAAGGTTGGTTCAAGATAGGTCGATGTTAAAAAGTACTTACTACGCTGTATTGAAGCAAACGATAGCACTCGGTCGTAGACCAAATGGCAGTAAGTAAAAACTCAACATTGACTAGTCACCACTTTATGTAGCTTAAAAAGTACTCCCGATTCATTGCTTAAACATTGACATTGCCTGAAACGCATGTGTGTGATTGACCTATGAATGAAATGTTGCTGCAAAAAATAGTGAAAACGTAGATTCTTGCAACAACAACAAAAATGCATGTGTGCATCAAGTCTCGAGTACGAATACGACTGTTCTGTACCTGCTAGATACTGTATAGCTGCTCATGCTACAATATTTAGCACACTTGATTTGTGGATAAGACAAGCAACTGGTTCTGCATACGCTCTAGATTGGATTGGCTATATCTTAAAAAATCAGTCATCAGTATATATATTATATATTTAATAATACTTTTTTATCGTTCAGCCCAAAGGTAAAGTTGGCACGAAAGGCAAAAAGCAGATATACGAGGAGAACGAGTCGACTCTCAAGTTTTACACAAGAGTAATTCTCGGAGCAAACGTAAGCATCCCACATTGTATTTTGTTCAGATGATAATATCTTAAATGTATTTATGTTTCGTCGGTGGTTGTATTCAGAGAGTAGGCCTACATACATTGGCCCAGTTAAATACAACATTTGTGATAGAGGATTTCTATAATTGACTGGTCTTTGATCGTTTGTTTCATTTGATGATTATCTTCAGCCTGTTGGTCTATGTGAAAGTGTTCATAGATAGTTATTCGTTTGTATTGTATAGTATTAGATAGTTTGTTATTTTATGTTTTTATTGCTGGGCATCATTTTTTACCAAAAAAAACATAAAATACACTACTCTATTATCTCTCGCTCTCTCCAGGCCATATATACTGCTATAAACATCTTGGTTTTCTACAGCTCATCCACGTTTTGGACATGGGTGAGTACAACTCACAAGTTCATATCATGACTTGACCACCGAAGTCCCCATGAATCTTAATGTAATTATTTTCTGTACGTTTTACAATACAAAAGTAACCCCCCACCACCACATTGGGCGCTTGTTTCCTTTAGCTGCTGCTGGCGTTTGCACTGGCCGTGTATATCGGGAGCTACCGATCCATGTCGGCCATGGCCAAGCCAGTGTTTGGGGAGGATGGGAGTCTGTTGGACGGAGGAATAGATTTAAATATGGAACAGGGCATGGCTGAGTGAGTGTTCCCTGCTGTACTTTCACAGATGACTGAGCTAGCTGTGGTGTGTTGACTTCAGAAGGGAGATGTTGTTTGACTGTTGGTATTCATCATGTTTACTTTCAGTTAGCTTGTTTTGTTGGAATGTTTTGGTTTATTTATTTATTTATTTATTTATTTATTTATTTATTTGTTTATTTATTTGTTTATTTATTTATTTGTTTGTTTTGTTTCAGGCACTTGAAGGATGTCATTCTCCTCACGGCCATTGTACAAGTTCTCAGCACCATCTCATCCTACTTCTGGTATCTGTGGCTGCTGGTAAGGCCATTTTTCAGGCTAGGATTCCTCCGAAATAGATTGTCCAACAACTTCCATGAAAACGTTTCAAACCTCTGCACGCATAACATGATGCATTTATATAAATATGACAGATCGGCCGGATTCCATTTGTTTAGTTCTTCCCTTTTGTCTTTGCGCACCTAACTGCATGTGTGTCTGGTGGGTGGTTTGTTGCAGGCGCCTGCCCGGGCGCTACACCTACTGTGGGTCAACATCCTGGGCCCCTGGTTCTCAGCCGACGCACCCTCGGCTCCAGAGGAAGTGAACGAGAAGAAACAGAGGCGGCAGGAGCGCAGGCAGATGAAACGATTCTGACCCCCTGCTCCCTCCTCCTAGAGCAGACGGAGCAGTATTGGGCTGGTTTTATATATACAGAATGTACAGACCGCTAGGAACACATAAGTTATTCAGGTGGACATTTTGATATGTAATTTAAAAGAGAAAAAAAAACAGTACAAATGAAATGCTATAATGTAACTATTGTATTAAAAACAAAACTATATTTCTGCTGTCCCCTTTAATCAGTCATTGTTTTTCCTCAGTTAAATGTACAATCTGAAACCTGCTCCCTCTAGTAAATGTTACGGTGCGATCATACCTCTACCTAGCAGGCTTTTGGTGTTGCACACGCCTGCTCCCGCTCTGCGTCCGAACACTTCACTGGTTGCTATCAGGCTTTGCATCTTTTTGTCAGTCTCTCTTCCAAATGGACAGCAACTCTTGTGTACAGGGATACGTTTCCTGTGGTTTCTTTTTGTCATGAGTGGTCTTGCTTCTACCCTCGTTCCTCTTTTGTTTCTTCTTTCATAGTAGGCGTTTTTTTCCCCTGTCATAGTTGCGTCTTTCTTCGTTCTTACAGGCTTCTGGATCGCTAATGACCTCCTGTATTTGTTGATGTTCATATTCCAGATTTCTTTTTTTTTTTTTTTCAAAACA